>JAJMZS010003136.1:0-39859 GCA_023807205.1 Isotricha prostoma
ATTTCTTTTGACAAATATGCAGACTTAATAAATACTTCAATGAAAAAATATCAACTTCATGTAGAAATACCAAAAGACATAGATTCAGATACAGAAGAAGAAAAAAAAATAGTAAAATACAATCCAAAATACATAACATTAGAAGATAAAAATATTATAAAAAAAGTACATGATTTAAATTCATCTTTCATAACAAAATATACTCCTATCAATAGTGATTCGAATTTAAAAGTTAATTTCAATAATGTTGATTATCAAAATCCATATCAAAGTATTTCAATAATTAGAAAAAATAATGATATTTATGATGAAATAAGTAAAGATTTTTTAATGAGACAAAAACAAACTTTTGATAATTCAATAAAACAATTTGAAGGTTATACTATGAAATATAAGACAAAAATGCCTAAAATTAGAATTGCTAAAATTCCTCCAAAAATTCAATTTGATATTCCAGTTGTTGATATGACAGCAGATAAGAAAAAAAAAGAAGATGAAGTATTACCACCAATTCCAGGTCAAGGTCATTTAAAATTATTTGCATATTATAGATATCCAAATAGAAATTTTCCAGAAGGTAGAGAACAATTTTCTTTAGAAATGAGAGCAGCAAATATTGTTTTATGTGGTGGTATGAGTGCTCAAATGAAACAAATGATAATTTGGGAATTAAATGTAGAACAATTAAAATGGACAAAAATAATAACTGAAAATATAACTAATTGTAGATATGGTCATTCAGGAGTAATTTTTCAAAATAAAATATTTTTCTTTGGTGGAAGAACAAAATTTCAAAATACTTCATTAACAGCTGGATTTGAATTATTTTCATTTAATGATAATACATTTTCAAATCCACCTGTTGCAGGAAAGCAACCTGAATTAAGAAGAAATCATATAGCTGAATTAATAGGAGGTCAAATGATGATTCATGGAGGAATAAATGATAATAATGAAATATTAAATGATGTTTATTTACTAAATTTAAATCCATTAAAATGGAATGTAGTATCAATTAGTCCATATACACCTGGTCCTAAATTATATGGTCATGCTTCATCTTTAGTAATTCCAAGAGATACTGTTCAAAATCAAAGATTTACTATTTATAAATATCCTGATAGTGATAATAAAAAACTTAATCAAAGTAAAATTAAAGAAAGAGGTTTATATATTTTTGGAGGAAAATCTAAAGATGAAGGTGGAATTTCTAATCAATTATGGATTTTAATTATGGGACAAAAGCCTTTAGAATGGGTTCAACCTGAAACTAAAGGTAAAATGCCTTCTCCTAGATATTATCATACTATGAATTATTATGAAAAGGGGAATTTTTTAATTGTTCATGGAGGAAGAAATGATGATGTTAGTGAGAGTTTTGCATTAAGTGATTCTTTTATTTTTGATTTGGAAAATTTTGAATGGATGAAAGTTCAATTATATAGTCAATTAGATGATTTTAAAGTTTTAACTAGATGTGGACATCGTGCTATTATTTATTCTAATAAATTAATTATTGTTGGTGGGATGAATAGTCATAATTATTTAGGAAGTTCTTTACTTATTTTAAATTTGGATTTTTATTATTCTACTAAAGTTAAAAGCAGTGAAGAATTTATGATTGATCAATTAAAAGATAATAAGGATGCTGAAAGTAAGAAAAAAGTAAATATTTTGAATAAAACTTTACGTAAGAATCAATTAGGGATTGTTACTTCTATTGATTTACCTCCTATTCAATAATATTTTTTTTATTTTTTTGATTTGAAGTGGTTTTTTTTTTGTTTTTTATATATTTATTTTACCATAAATATAATAAATTAAAAAAAGATTTGATTTTTTAATTAAAATTTTGTTTTTTTAAAAAGAAATTAAATAAAGGTTTTATTATTTATATATATATTTTTTTTGGTTGTTTAGAAATCTTTTAAAGTCATTTTCCAGAAATCTTTTAAATTTATTTTAGTTGTTATTAATAATAAAGCAATGATTAAAACTGTTATATTTTCATAAAGTAAATTTTCATAAATTGAATAATTTAATAATGAAAAATCTTCCAATCTTTTTTTTAATTTTCTTAAATGTCTTAAATATTCTTCATTAATAAAACATCTGTTATTAATAATATTATCTAAATATTCAATTGATTTATTAACGTTTTCTTTATATTCCACATTTGTATTATAAATAAAGAAATTTCCAAAAAAGAAACCTAAATTAAGTAAAAGAAAATATTTTGTATAGACAAATTTTGATTGAGGTTGGGTTCTAATTGAAAGTATCATAAAATGCCTATAAAATAAATAACAAAGAATAAATATAAATGCAAATTCAAGAATAAAAACATTACCTATATTAATTAAAGAAATTTGTCTTGCTGATTCAAAACTAAATTTAATTTCTTGTAAAATATTTTTTGAACAAGTACTGTTTTCAGTTATATTAAATTCAAAATATGAAGTTGCTGTTAAATACATTGTATCATTTTTTCCAATATAATTATGATATTCCTCAATATTATTTATTAAATTATTTAATTCAGTTCTTTTATATAAATCTTCCAAAGAATTTTCATTTAATAAAATTATATCTTCTTCTTTTTTAGCATGTGTTTTATTATAAAAACAAGAAAATAATTTTTTATTTTTAAAATTAGTATTATTAAAATTACTTAAAATATATTTTGATTCATTTGGATTATCTTTATATAATTTATGCATTGTATCTCTATTAATGACAGAGCATTCAATACCATTATAAGTTAAATTTAAAGAGGAAATTAATTTTTCACCAATTTTATTATTTTTATTATCTGAAATAAAACTAATTTGATTCAAATTAGGACACTTACTTTCACCAATAATACATAAATTATTACATAAAACTCCATTATCACAACTTCTATTATTTTTATCAAATAAAGAAGTAAAATTATAAATTTTTTTCTTACATAATTTTTTCCCATCAATAATATTAATATTCATATAATCAATTTTATCAATCTTTTTAATGAATCTTCTAATATTTAAACTATTATTTTTATTTGGAATAACAAAACCATTTCCATTAAATTCTTGAAAAGTAACAATATTTTTAGGACAAAAACATTTATTATTTTTTTCACTATTATAACATTGTTTACTAAAAGGTGTATTAATTTCATATTCTCCAATTAAATCACCACTTCCTATTCCAAGGGAGTAAATTGAACTTATTTTAAATTCACTTCTATTAAATCCTAAATTATTAGTAGAATATTTACAAGGATAATCATATTCAATATCATTTAAAAATACTCCTTCATTAATCCCTGGCCATGTAAATAAAGAATAATCTGTGAAATTTTCAGAACAAGGTTCATTTATTTTTTTTTCTTCTAAATATAATATTCCATCAAATAAAGGACCATTTGTTTCATTTATCCATCTTTTTGTATGAAATTTTGAACTTGTCCTTATTTTACATTCTGTAAAAAAAATTACAAAATAAATATGAAGGAACATTAATAATAATATTAAGAAATATGCTATTTTATATCCTTGGTCTAAACGTGCCATTTAATTATTTAGAAAATTCTTTTTTTTTAATTTAAATAATTATTATATTTATTATAATTACTTTTATTTTCCCTTATTTATTTAATATTAAAATATAAATTATTAAGATTATAATAATATTACATTTTACAAATGTTTAAACATAATTTTTTTTATTCTTTATGCATCTGAAATTGCTTGTAAATTTTTATAATATAATGATGCAAAAAGACTATTTTGATTTTTTAATAATATTTCAGGTTTATCAAACTCAACAATTGTCCCTTTATCCATTACTATAACTCTATCACATTTTTTAACCGTTTGAACTCTATGAGCAATAGTTAAAACAGTACAATTTTTAAAATATTTATCAATTGCTTTTTGAATAGTATCTTCAGTCTTTTGATCTAAAGAAGCAGTTGCTTCATCTAAAAATATAATTTTAGATTTTTTTAATATTGCTCTAACAAAACATAAAAGTTGTTTTTTTCCTAAAGATAAATTATTACCAAATTCAGTAACTTTAAAATTAAGTAATTTTGATTTTTTATTATTATATTCATTATCAGAAATAAAATCAAAAAAATCTAATTCTTTTAAAATATTACAAATTTCAACATCAGTATATTGATTTAAAGGATCAATATTATCTCTAATAGTACCTTCAATTAAAGTAGGATCTTGTGGTACAATACATAAATTTTCTCTTAATTTCTTTAATCCAATTGTTGAAATATTAACATTATCAATTGAAATAAAACCTTTAAATGATTCAATTATTCTATAAATTGCAAGAAATAAAGAACTTTTTCCACTTCCACTTTTACCAACAATTCCTATTTTTTCTTTACTTTTGATTTCTAAATTAATATTATTAAGTATTAATTCAGTTTCTGGTCTATAACGAGTAGAATAATTTACCATTTTAATAATTCCTTTATTGGGCCAATTAATTAATGATTTATCTTTTGGCATTGTTCTTGGTTTTTCTTGGACTATTTTTGTATATTCTTCACATCTTTCAAAACTAACCATACTTTTTTCTAAATTTGATGTAAAATCTAAAGCATTTAACATTTGTTCACTAAAAGATATTGAATATTTTAACATTAAACCAATTGCTTCTGGTGAAAATTTATTATGCAAAATACATGCACCAATAAGTATTACAAATAAATAAATAAAAGATGATAAATCTAAATATAAAGAATACCAATTTGTAGCACCGAATTTATAATTAATAACAGTATAATAATCATTTAAATGATGAAATAATTTTTTTTGAAAATTACTTTGTTCATTAAAACTTCTAATAATAACAGCACCAGAAATACTTTCACTAAATCCAGAAACAATAGGAGCTCTTGCAATACCATCTAATCTATTTAAATCTCTACCAGCACTAATATAATAATTAGTTATTAAAATTCCTAAAAATAATAATATTGGTCCTGAGAATAATGAATAAATATTATAATTTGCACAAACTATTATTGCTAATATTACCATTATATCACTTCTTAATATTTGTGATAATAATTTTAATATTAATTTACATTTTTCTAAATCACTTGTTAATCGATTTATACATTGACCTAATGGTACTATATCAAAAAATAAATTTATAGGTGCATAAAAAACTCTTTTTAACATTTGCTCATGTAAGTTTTTATTAATATAGAGTAAAGCTCTTGAAAATAAAAATTCTTTTAAAAATACAAAAAACAAAGATAATAAACCTAATTCAGTATAAATTAAAAATGCATATAAATCATCCATTTTATGTGAAGACCAATACATTAACCAAATATTACTTCCAACTTGAGTTAATTCACATCCAAAAGATAATAAAATGATTAAAAAACTAAAAAAATATCCTCCCATTAATCTTAATAATTTAAAATATAATTTAATAGAAATTTTCCCTTGTTTCATTTCTTCATCTCTTATTAATTTTCCTTTTATAATTTTTTCTAATTCATGACCAATAGAAGGATTTCTTTCTTTTAAAAAATGAGATGAATTAAAACTTCTTTTTTGAGATAATCTTTCTTCTTCTAAAGTAGTTTTTTTTTTAACTTGATCAACTAAATTTTTATACAAATCAGTTTTAATAAAATCTTTATAATTTCCACTCCAAATAACACTTCCTTTTTCCATATAAATAATTTTATTCATCATATTTAAATTTTGTATATCATGTCTAATTAAAATTCTAGTTTTTCCTTTTAAATGTTCAATTAAAACTTTATTAAAAATTTCATAAGAATTAATAGAATCAACACTTGAAATTGGATCATCTAATAAATATATATCACTTTCTTTATAAATTGCCCTTGCTAAACTAATACGAGCTTTTTGTCCTCCACTTATATTATTTCCATTTGATGAAACTTCAGTCAATTCTCCTCCAGGTAAAAGTTCTAAATCTGAAGTTAATTGACAAATTTTTAATATTTCTTTATATTTTTCTTTATTTAATTCATTAAAAAATAAAATATTATTTCTTATTGTATCATTCATTATCCAAGGATTTTGAGGAGCATATGAAATTGAACCATTTATTATATTTAATGATTTTTCTTTATTTAATATTTCATTATTTGGTTTTATATATTCTAAATAATTTAATATTGCATTTGCTAAACATGTTTTTCCACTTCCAGTTTCTCCTAAAATTGCTACCATATCTCCTTTGTTTATTTCTATATTTATATCATTTAATAATATTTTATTTTTTAATGTTTCATCATTTTTTATTCCAAAATTACATTTGGAAAATTTTATTATTATGTTTTTTTTTTTTAATTCTTTATCTTCTATACTATCTCTATATATATCTTTTGTTCTTAAAAAATTATCTATTCTATTCATTGATATTAAACAATTTAATAATGATGTTATAAATATTGGTAGTCTATATAAAGGATTTGCCATTGAATCAAATATTTCTATTGATGTTAATAAGTTTTCTATTGGAATTTTTCCATATATTGTTGTAAAAATTCCAATTGTTGATATTGCTAAAAATAATGGAATACTTCTATGAACAAAACCTGATAAAACATATACATTTTGTATTTTTTTCATTGTTTTTAATTCATTTATTCTTTCTTTGTCTATTCTTTTTAAAAATTCTTCTTCCCAAACATATAATTTTAATATTTTTATTATATGTAAAACATTAGAAGTTAATTTCATTCTTTTATCTTTATTTTCTAATAATAATCTTTGATTTGAAATATAAAAATTTTGTATAATCCAAGCAATCATAAATAGTATTAAGAAAATAATAACTCCTAAAATAAAAATAATTCCAAAGAATTTAAAAAGGAGATAAATATATAATCCAAATTGTAAAGGAACAACAATAGTTAAAGGAGCATAAAAAAATACAAAACCTAAAGTATCAATATCAATTTGGATATAATTTATCATTTCACCTTCACTTAAATTATCTTTTAAAAAAGCAGAAGTTCTCATTATTTTTTCATATACTAATGCACTTAACATATTTCCTGCATTAATTCCTAAAATTTGACTTTTAAACATTGTATGATGAAATAAGAAAATTGAACAAATTTTATTTATTAAAAATAAAATAGAATATTTATAAATTTCTTTTAAATTTTTATTATCCTTAAATAAAAAAATAAGATTTCTTAATAAATGAATTTGAAATAATTGTGCCATAATATAAAGAAAAGATAATAAAATAACAAAAAAAACATCAAATTTATTACTTGATAATATAGTTAAAAATAAAGGACAACGTGATTTATGATGGTATTTTCTAACATGAATTTTCTCAGAAGAATTTTTTGGTTTAATATACCATTTATTATATAAAATTTCGTATAAATTTTCTATTACATTATCTCCAATTGGAGTTAAATGTTTTATTTTTAAACTTTTATTATTAGAAATATTCATTGCATCTCTTGTCCAATCAAAAAATAAATTATTGAAAAATATCTTTAATTTATTTGTTTTAATTTCTTCTTTTATATTTGATGAACCAGAACTTTCATCTGTTGAATTTTCTTTTAATAACATTTCAAAATCTGAACTATAATTAAGTTCTAAAGAATTCTCCATAAATTAATATTTTTTTTCTAAAATTAATTTTATTAAAATATTTTCATAAATTATCGTTATTTTATTTTTTTATTAATGTTTTATCAAAATAATCCTTATGAATGCTTTTTTTTAGATGAAACTGAATTTAATGAACTTTGTAATAATTTAGAATGTGATAAACAGAAAAATATATCTTTTTTAGGAAATTTAATTAATTATGATCAATCAAATAATATTGGAATTGTTTCTTTTAAAGGAAAAAAAATTAACGTTAATTTTTCTAGAGTGTCTAATATAATTCAATTGAAAAATAAAAACCCTTTAATTATGGTATATGGATTTATTCAAAAAAATAAAAAAAATGAAATTTCCTTTTATTGTAATTTATACAGATATATTGAAACTGATAATAAAACTTTTGATTTTGAAGAATATCGTAATTTATGTTTAGAAAGAAGAAAAATAATGAGACAATGTAAAGAAATAAATGAATCAAATGAATTTTGGTATGGAACAAATAATAATTTAAATAATCCAAAATAATACATTAATTTATTATAAAAAAATAATAATTTACAAAATTAAATATAATAACTATAAGTATAATAATATAAGTAATACAATAAAATTACTTTAAAATAAAAAAAAAAAAACTAATTTTCACAAATTTTAACCATTTGAAATTTACTTCTCCCATTTTTCTGAAACAAAATAACTTTTCCATTATCATCAATACAGCTTAAAAACTGCCCATTTTTATTAAAAGAGCATCTCCATAAAGGTTTATTATGATGATAAATAAAAACAGGAATATATTTAATTTTAGTTTCATCAAAATATCTCATTTTTTTTTCAATAATTAAATTAACTTCCCAAACAACTAACTTCATATCTAAAGAAGTAGAAGCAATTAAATGATAATTTCTCCCAAATTGAGTAGCCCATTCAACATCAGTAATATTATCACAATGACAGCCTTCTAATTTATGAATATTAAATTGTTTTTTATATTCATTAAAAGTTAAAATTTGTAATAAATTACATTTACTTTCATCAATATTATTTTTATTAATTTTACAACCAATTATTAAAGATTGAGGATCAAAAGATGAAGGATTCCAACATAAACACGTACATCCTAAATTATTTATATCTTTATAATAAATACAATCCCAATTTAATAAATCAATATAATTTGATGGTTCAAATATTTTTAACATACCATTTAATGTCACTGCTGCTAATTTTAATCCATTTTCTTTTGGACAAAATGATATGTCTTCTACATTATCTGAAAATTCTAATATTTTTGTATGATATTTAAATTTTTCTTTTTCTTCTTTCCATAACATTATTTTTTTATCAAATCCACATGATGCTATTATATTTCCATATATTGGATTTGACCATTTTATTCTTAATACGGGAATTTCTATATTTAAAATTGGTTGAGAAATCCATTCTGATTCATCTGTAAAATTTAATATTTTCATTTCAGTTGATAATGATGATTGAGTTGATAGTCTTTTTTTTACTTTTGATTCAGGCTTTTTTTTCGTATAGAATAATATTTTTTGAGATGATGAACTTATTACAATTTTATCTCCATTTGTATTAAATGCTATTTCATGAAGATAACCATCATTTTTTATATCCATTTATTTAAATTTTTAATAATTTTGTTTGATTATTTCTTTATTAATTTTATTAAAATAATAATTAATCTTTATATTAATCAAATAATTAATATAATATTACACATATCTTAAAAATATTCTAATTTATCTTAAAATTATTTTATTCTTATTATGATAGTAAATAATCATTTATTTTTAGATTAAATAAATATTATCTTTTAATTTAAATGCGTTAATAATATTTGTTTTTAAGAAAAAAATTATAGAATTTATCAAAGATAATGCTAATATAAAAAATTTATATTCATATAAATACAATTTTTTAATCTATAAATATCTATATATATGATTTAACAATTCTAATAGAATTGTAATTTAATTTTTTTTTAAATATTTGATTTACATAATTTGTAAAATTAATTATTTATTTAAATTTATTTTTAAAACATTTCTGATGAAAAAAAAATAAAATTTATTATTTTTATTGAATAATTATTAAAAAAAATATCTAATAAAATGTCTATTAGATTAAATATAATCTTTGGACCAAAAATTCCATAAATAAAATTAATATAAATTTAATTATTTCTTGTGTTTTAAAATCTAGTAATTATTGTGTTTAAAATATAAACTTTATTATATAATCAATATAAGTATTATTAATTTAAATCAAACACTAAATGATGATAGATAAATAATATATAAACAAAAGATTTTATTTTAGAATATAAAACCTAATGTCAGAAAATATAGAAAATGTCCAAGAATACCAAAATTTAATTCAAATCAATATAGAAGCCTCTGAAGATACTAGAGATTCATTCCATGAAAATTTAAGAGATCATTCTTCTAAAAAGTGCATAAAGAATGAAAAGAAAAACTCCCTTCTAGAAAAAAAAGTAAAAAGAAATAAAAATAAACAAATTAAAAAAAATTCAAAGGACAATAATTCGAAAATTAAAATAATTCAAAAAATTTTTAATGATTTTAAAAATTGTTCACAATTATATAAAGAGTTTAATCAATTTACAAAAATAGAAAAAAATGTTAAAAATTATTTATATTCAAATTATACTCAATTAGCAAAAGATATTAGAAATATTTTTTCAGAATATTTTATATTAAATTCAAATAATTATGTAAAATATAATAGATTATTAGAATTATGTGAACATTTTGAAAAAATATATAAAGAATATGAAAATAAATTATTTATTAAAGAATCAAAAAATCATATTGAAATAAAAAAAAGGTTTAATAAATTAAAAAAAGAATTCAGAACAACATTAAATAATAATAATCAAGAATATATAAATTATTCATCAAATAAAGTGAAATTTTCATATAAAGAAAATAATATAAATAAATCTGATAATAATAATAAAAATTTAAAAAAATACAAAATTAACTTAGCAAAAAAAATAAGAAATTTAACACCAGAACAAAAAAAAAGAATAATTAATTTAATTTCAAGAATTCATCTTGATAAAAATAATTCAAATAATGTAATGGAAATAGATATAAATAAACTTCCTGATAAAGAATTAAAACTTCTTGAAAATTATGTTAATCAATGTGAATCTGAAAAAAGTGAACATATACAATCAGAAACAAATACTAATTGCATTACTCCTGAAGAAGAAATGTTTGATGATTTATCTGAATCTATTTCAAGTGATGAGGATGAATTTTAAATTTAAATTTTATTTAAAGGTTTGAAGTATTTAGATAGAAATAATTTTTTATTTATTTATTATGCAATAGATAAAACCAATATTTTAGAGTTATTTGTTTAAAATTGAGGCTTTGTTTTTTACTTTTTAGAAAATAAAAAGGTTTGAAAAAAATAATTTGGAAAAAATAGGGTTAAATAAAAATAATGCCTAAAAAAGGGAATAATTTTTTATAAATATATTTATATAGATAATTAATGAATTATATATAAATTTACTATTTATTTTTTTTAACTAAATTATCAAATAAACAAAGTATGTTAAAATAAACAAGATTATTTTAAATAATTAATACTAAATAAAATTTAAAAAAAATTTAAATAAAAATATTTATTTATCTAAAACCAAAAAAACAACAATACAAATAATAAATTAACATATTACAAAAAAAAAATGAAAGAAAAATTTGAACATTACATTGACTATGATTATTTCAACATAAAAAAAGATGTAGGAAGTGACCAAAATAAAAAATTCAACCTTTACATATTTATAATAATGTGTACACTTCTTTTTATATTTCTCTTTTATATAATATTATGGACATTCACAAATTATAATCAATTAGATGATTTAGATGATTACGTAAAATATTTTAAATCAAATAACTTATCAAAATTTAACAATATAACAATTGGAATGAAAATAATGCCATCATATAACACCCAGAAAAAAAATGTATTTCTCCTTCGTCCATCTCAAAATGTAAGAATAATTTATATAACAAAACAAAAAAAAAATAAAAAATAGGCAGAAGAAACAAAAATAGAAGGAAGTTCCAGTTTAGCATATTCCTATGACTTATCAACAACATTTTTCAAATTAAACCATACAAATAAAGTATTTCCAAAATTCAAATTTACAAAAGACAACATTCCAGTAGGAAACTCAGTAATAATGTGTATATCAATAAATTGGGGTGATTCAAACAACAATCAATTACATTATGATATAATGAAAAGAGTACAAGGATTTCCAAATTGTACAGAAACCTTATCAGGAAAATTTATTTGGAATGAAGAAGATCCTGTTAATGGTGTTGATGTTCCAGTATGGATTCAACATATGTTTGAAGCTGATTGTTCTGATTATGAATGTGATGATTATTGTGCTAATAAATTTAATGGAGTTTTCGTTAATGGTGTTAAAAAACATGTTTGTTATTCTTATGATGTTTTAGATGGAATTTGTATTGTTATAGAATATGATAAAGTTAGTAATAATTATTATTATGCTGGAGGATGCTTTCCTGATAATAAAACTTATGTTACTGTTCCTGCTGTTTTAAATGAAATTTATAAATTTAAAGGAATTGAAATTGAAATTAGAGATAAAAGTGATCCTATTATTAAAGCTGGGGAAATGAGTAATTATTCGTTTTCTTTTGGTAATTCTTGGAGGTATTTTGCTTGGTTACTTAATGTTATTTTACTTTTGGCTATTGCTGCTGCTTGCTATGTTGGTTATCAGATTTATAAAATTAAAAAGAAAAGTAATGAAAGTAATGATAATAAAATAAATAATAATAAAAATGGACTTGTTGAGAATGAAAATAAAGATGAATTTGGGTTTTTGTGAGGATTTTTTTAAAAGAGATTTTATTTTTTTTATTTAATTATTTATCAAAAATAATTTTTTTTATCATAATATATAGTTATATTGTTTTTCCTTTTTTTATATATTTTTTTATTGATATTAAATTATAAAAATAATAAATAATATTAAAACTAAATAAATAAAATGGCAAATTCAGATGAAATTATTTTAGGCAAAACATACTTTGGAAAATATAAAACAGTAAAAAAATTAGGAGAAGGTTCATTTGGAATGATATATAAAGCAACATTCAAAGACGAAGAATATGCATTAAAATTTGAAAACAGAAAAAAAGGTCAAAGCCTTCTTCAATCGGAAGCATATATAATGAGTTACTTAAAGGGTCGTAAGAAAAAATAATTAATATATATTTAAATCTAAATAAATTATAGCTGGAATTCCCTTTGTAAAATCCTTTGGCTTTTCAGGAGATTATAACATTTTAGTAATGGAACTATTAGGAAAGTCTTTAGAAGATATTTTCGAATCTTTATCTACAAAAAAATTCTCAACTAAAACAGTATGTATGTTAGGAATTCAAATGATAGATATTTTACATTATGTTCATGATAAACATATAATACATCGTGATATAAAACCAGATAATTTTGTAACAGGAATAAACGAAAAGAAAAAAAATATTTATTTACTTGATTTTGGTTTAGCTAAAAAATATAGATCAAGTAGGACATTAAAACATTATCCAATGGCACAAAAAAAAAAATTAACAGGAACAGCTCGTTATGCTTCAATTAATGCATTGAAGGGTTATGAACAAAGTAGAAGAGATGATTTAGAAGCAGTCGGTTATGTTTTAATATATTTTTTATTAGGAAAATTACCTTGGCAAGGATTACCAGTTAAAACTAATGAAGATAGATATGTTAAAATTATGGAAAAAAAAAGAGATACTAAACCTGAAGATTTATGTAAAAATTTACCTATTCAATTTCAAGAATATGTTGAATATACTAGAGGAATGGATTATGAAGAAGATCCTAATTATGAAAAGTTAAAAGATTTGTTTAAAACTGTTATGGAAAAAAATGGTTATCAAATTGATTTTATTTATGATTGGTCTGATCCAAATGATGAAGTTTATAAAATGAAAAGTTTAAAAGTTGAAAAAGATAATGATGATAGAAATGAAAAAGAAAATAATAATTTAAATTCTAATAATAATGATCATCAAATTATGGTCGTTAATAATTATGTTAATCAAGTTAATACTTTTGTTATTAATAATAATCAAGAAAATAATCAAAATAAAAATGAAGGGAAAGATGATAATAATAATAATAATGATAATAATAATAATAATGAGGAAAACAATAAATTGGTTAAAGTTAATAATGATAATTTTGTTTCAAATAGAAATGTAAATTCCCAAGAAGATAATGAGGATAATCAAAATAAAAATAAAAGGAAATCACATGGGAAAAATAAGGATAATAATAAATGCTGTTCAATATTTTAAATAAAGTAATGATATGATATATATATAATTATATTATTTCAGATTTTATATTTTTTAAATTATAAATAAATAAATCTAATAAAAATTTAAATAAATAATTAAAATAGTGAATATAAATAATTTTTCTAAAATTTATTGATAAAAATAAAAAAATTATATCAAGATAGTATCATAATAACCTTTATTTAATTTTATTATTAAATTAAAAAATTTAGTTTCCTTATTGAAAAAAATAATAAAAAATTAATATCACATTTTTAATAAAAATAAAAAATGTTTATAGCTATTTCCCAAAATTCAAATATAATAAAAAGTGAAAATTTCTATAATCAAAAGCAAAAAAATCAAAAAAACAAAAAAAAAAAATTATCAAAATCAATAATGGAAGAAGAAAAAAAAAAAGATCCAAAATATAAAACAGAATTATGTAAAACATATAGTGAAACTGGAGAATGTCCATATGGGAAAAAGTGTAGATTTGCACATGGAAAAGATGAACTTTTTTCAAAAGATATTGGAATAAATTATAAAAAAATAGAATGTAAATCTTTTTCAGAAAGCGGATTTTGTCCTTATGGTTCTAGATGTAGTTTTAAACATGATGAAAGAGAACTTAAAAATTTTAAATTACCTTTTTATTATGTCAAGTTATTTATTTTTAATAATTTAAAACCTTTAAAAAATAGACTTAAAATTTTTGAAGAAATTACAATTGAAAAAAATAATAAAAATGATAATAAAAATAATAAAAAAAGAGTTAATAGTTCATCAACAAGTGAAATTAGTTATGAGGAAGAAAATTAAAAATTATTATTTTTCCTTTTATTTATGATATTTATTTGTATGAAACAATAATTATTAATATTGAATTAACCTTGGTTTTATTTATTTGTTTATTTAATTTTCCTTTTTATAAGGAATTTATTCTAATTATATAGTGATTATGAGTTAATGTATCATTAATTTTTTCCATTCATTATTTTTATTCTTAGTAATAATTATAAATAAATTCATTTAAAAAAAATTTCTTTTTTAAATGAATTTTACCCTTAGGTTATTATAATAATTTAAGAATTTTTAATTTTTTAATTGAACAATAAATATTAATACTTTATATATTTTATAAATAATATTATTTATAAAAAATTATAAACAAAGTAAAATTATTTAATATTATTTAATAAATATTTATTATTTTAAATCTAAAATGAAAATCAAATTAATATTTTCAATAACATTTCTAATAATAATATTATGTCAAAAAGAAAAAGAAACACATTCAAATGAAAATGACAACTTAAATATGACAAATTATGAAATGGATAAATTAATGTCTTGTTCATATATAATAACATTAAAAACTCAAGAAGACAAAGACTTAATTGATTCAGTGAAAAACAAATTAAACACAACTCAACAAGATAAAATAGCAGCAAAAATTTATACAGATATGTTTGAAAAATGTGCAAACACAATTAAAGAAGAAAGTGTATTAAAAATATTTAAAAATTTAAAATTAGTAATCGAGCCTGAATATTCAGAAGATGTGAGAAAATTAGTAGAAATGGATTATACAATATATAATGATAATATAAATTTTAATTTAACAATAAATCAACAAATTTTAATTTATAAATTTCAGAAAGTTCGAGAACTTTTTCAAAAGAAAAAAGAAAAAAATTTTGATGAAGATAGAGAAAATGAAAGAGGAGAAGAAAATGAACCTTTTGAAAGTAATACATATGACATAATGAAAATGCCTAAATATGTGAATGTTATTATGTTTGTTATTGTATTTGGATTTTTATTTTTGGGTTCTTATTTTCTTTTGAAAAAATTGACTTATAAACCTGAAAAAAAGAAAAAAAAGAAAAATTAAAAATTGAGAATAATAATAGATTTAATTTTTATTATTAATAAAATTTTTCTTATCAATTTTCTTTAAATTTATTATTTAATAAATGAAATTAAAAGAAATTATTCTTAAAAAATTACCATTATATTTAAATCAAAAATATTATGATTTATTTTTTAATATTCTGGGTAATATTAAGGAATTAATGATTGAAGAAGATAAAAAAATGAAAAAAATTTCTCTTTTTGAATTTGAAAAAAAGAGTTATATACAATTTACAAAAAATACGATTTATAAATATTTCTATGAGATTGATAAAGCAATAAATAAAACAGAAATTTATAATAATGAAATATATTCTCAATTAGAATTATCATACTTAAAAAAGAAGGCAAAATTATATTTTAGGAAATTAAATTTAATTAGTATTGAATCAAGAAAATCAATTGATTATTGTATTAAATATTATATAGGATTTTGTAAATATGAAATAAAAAAACAACATAAAAATCTATTTTTATTTCCTAGTAGAACAGAAACAATGAAAAGTATTTTTAAAAGAGATATTAGAAGAAAAACAAGTATTAATCATACTTTTTCACGTAAAAATACATTAAAAAATTTTGAAAAAGATAATGAAGATAATCAAAATGATTTTTTATTTGATGCTGATGAAAATAAAGAAAAGAAAAAATTTATAAATTTATTTATTGGAAAATTTGATATAAAAAAAATTATGAGTAATGAACAAAAAATTGAATTGAAAAAAGGAGGATTTGTTAATGCTTTTATATTTAAAAATTTAAATAATAATGATGAAAATGAAAATAAACTTTTTCATTTTATTAAAAATTCAAAAAAAAAATATAATAAAGTTATTTCCCCTATTAAAACATATAGGGAAAATAGAATGAATAAATTTCAAAATTATTTGAATAATAATAAATTAACAAATGAAGAATCTAGTTATGATTTAAGTTCAAAAAATTTATTTAAAAAAAAAAACAAGAAAAATTTAATTTTAACAACTAGTTATAATAATCTTTATCTTTCAAAAAATTATCTTCATTTTAATAAAAATAAAAAATTATCTTTAAGTCCAAATTCTTTTATTTCAAATAATGAAAAAAGTAATAAAATTTCATCTTATGAAAATAAATCATTGGAAAATATATTTAAAAAACTACCAAAACTAAATAAAAAAGTAAATTCAAATTCAAAAAACAAAAACAATTCAAATATTTTAAATTACCTTTCCAAAAATGATTTATATTATTAAATAAATTTTATATATTCCAATAAAACTATTTAAATATTATATAAAAAAATATTTACAATTTATAAATAATATCTATAAGTAATTTTTAATATTTTAATATTAATTAATTTAATTATTTATCTTCAATAAATTTAATTAACTCATCAATATCAATATCAAAAATTCTAACAGTAAAATCATCAGAACAACTTCCAACTCTAATAATTTTATTATCATCAGTAACAAAACTTTTAATTCTCTTAACACTTTTTCCATGTTGTAAATATATATTCCAATCATAAATAATTTTAAAATCTTTTCTCTCAGAATTATATAATAATAAATTTAAACTTCCATCTTCCAATCCAGAAATAATAATAAAATTTTTCCCAAAATCAAATTTAATTAAATCAACACTTGTAACAGCATCTTTCATTTCAATAAAAGAAACTTTTTTAAATTTTAAATTATCTTCTTCCCAAATTGAAATAATTTTATCTCTTGATCCAGTACAAAATATTTTTTCATTAAATCCCCAAGAACAACTCCAAATTATTCTTTCATGAGCATTTTTTTCACTTTGAAATAATTCATAATCATAATTTTCATTATTTGATATTTTTTTATATAAACACCAACTTCTATCTCTTGAACAACTTAAAATAAAATTATCATTAGGACTAAATTCAATTTGAGCAATTGTTAAATTATGACCATCTAATTTTTTTATTAATTTCCCATTTTCAATATTCCAAAAATGTAATTTTGAATTTTTTTCTCTTTGAGATTTTTCACCTGAAACAAAATATTTTCCATTATGACTTATATCAGAAGAAAAAATTTCATTTCCATGTCCATAAATTTTTTTTTCTTCAGGCCATAAAGTATTATTACATAAAAAATCTTCATTTGGTGGAATTGAATAATTATATTTTGATATATAAAATTGTTCTGTTTTATTTGTTAAAATTGCATCTGGATCAAATTTTGAATAATCATTTTCATTATTATCTTCATCATCTAAAATAACTTGTCTATTCATTAAAGTCAATGCTTGTTTCATTCCTTCAACTTTTGAATATTTTGATTCATAAAATTCATTTGAATTATCTTTTTTAAATTTTAAATCAACTTCGCTTAATTCTTTTAAAAATTTTATTAAATTAAAAGGAGGTGTAAAAATTCTTAATAATTTTTCATCTGCCCCTGTAATTATTTTACATAATAATTGTTCATTTGGATTATTTTCATTTATAATAGTTTGACACATTAAAGTATTAATTAAATAACCATGAATTTGAGGTCTATTTACTTCATGCCAAGTATCATTTTTTTTCCAATATATAAATGCTCTTGTTGTTTCATCTTTACTACAAGAAAATAAAATATTTTTTGAAGGATCCCATTTTATATCATTAACACTATTAAAATGACCATGAATAATTAAATTTGATTCATATTGATTTTCATTATTCATTTTCCAATTATAAAATGCACCATTATATGAATATGCTAAAATATTTTTATAAGAATCTAAAAAAGTAGCATAAAAAAATTGATGTTTATTTCCTATCATTTCTCCAAGAGTATATTCTTTATTCCACATATTATGTTTTTTATTAAAAATCCAAATTGAAACTGTATAATCAAAACTTGAACTTAATATATAATAATTCTCTTCATCTACTTTTTCCCATTCAATACTTGAAACTGAATCTTCATGTCCTTGTAAAACACTTTCTAATGTAATGTTATAATAATCATATTCAATTATATCATTTTTATTTTCATCTTTTTCTATTTTTATTACATATGATGTTTTTGATTTGTATTCATCATATATTGAATTTGTTTTATTTACATTTATTTTATCTGCAATTGCATTTAAAGAATTTTCTTCTAATTTTGTTATATTCCAAATTCTTATATAATTATCTTGTGATGCTGAACAAAAAAAAATTGATTTTGAATTATGCGTTTCTGGACAAACACAATTTATATCTCTTATATCATTTTGATGTCCTGTTAAACTAACTAAAAATTCTATTGGTTTTATTATTGAATAATCTCTCTTTTTTTGTAATTCAATATTCAATTTTTTTATTCTCATTATACTATGAATATTTATTACTCTATCATAACCACCTGATAATAAAAGTAAATGAGATTGATTAATGACTGTTAAACATAATGTATCTTGTAATTTTTTTGAATAATCTAATGAATATAACATTTTAAAATGATTGAAATCAACATCAAAATAAAATAAATCTAAAATACCATTTGATGTAAAAATAGCAAAATATTTTTCAATTCTACTAATATATAATGATTCAATACAATTAATAGAAATGGATTTATTTGAATCTGAGGATTTATATTCTTTTGATAATTTCCATGAATTATAATCAAAAACATTTTTTTCTTTGTTTCCATTAATCCAATGTAAAATTTTTCCATCAGAACCAACTGAAATAAATTCTATTAAATCATTTCCATTATTATTATTATTAATCCATTTTAAACTATTTACTCTATCAGTGTGTGCTTTTAAAGTTAAATAAGTCTTGCATTTTTCAGGATCATATATATGAATTAAGTTACTTGAACCATAAATTAAACATTTATATTGTTTTGAATAATCAGCACATTTCAAACATGTATTAACATTTGCACAAATTAATTTTGTTTTTATTAAAGATGACATTATTTTTAAATTTTTGAGTATATTTAATCAGATAATTTTTAGTTTTAATTTTAATTTTTAATTTTTATTAATATTTTTTTTGAATTATAATTATTAAAATAATGAAATGAAATAAATAAAAAAAAAATGAAAACTAATGTTTATACATTTCAAGAATTTTTAGATTCATTAAAAATATTAAGTGAAAATAATCCTTCACACAATGATATTTATGTTAATTCAGGTGATATGAATAATGTAAATAATCAATTAAGAACAAAAATTGAAGAAGCTCTTGATAAAAATGAAGTATTAATTCAAGAAAATGAACAATTAAAAAATGATTTAGCAAATGAACAAAGAGAAAAATCAGAATTAAAATTTCAATTAGAAAGTATTCAAAAAAAATTTCAAAATGAATTTAAATTATCAGAATTAACAGGAATAGAAAAAGATAAAAAATTATATGAATTAACAAATGCAATAAATCAATATGAGAATGTAACAAAAGAATTAACTGAAAAATTAAAACATTATGAAGAAGTATTTCAAAATATGAGTAAAACAGATTCTAAAACTTCAGAAAATCCTTTATATGATGAAACAATACAAAAATTACTAGTTGAAATTGATAAAAGAGATGAAATAATAGAAAAATTAAAAAATGAAATTGTATCTCGTGATCAAGTTTTTCGTGATATTTCTAAAATGAAAGGAGAAATTGATAGTTATACAGAAAAAATTGGTTTATTATATAATGAAATTAAAATAAGGGATAAAATAATTGAAGATTTAGAAAAAAATAATAATCAAAATAAAAGTTCAGGTGTTGGAAATTCTAATGAAAATTTTTATAAACAAAAATATGAAGAAGAAAAAGCAAAAAATGAATCTTTGAAAAATTCTATTTCAGAAGTTACTGTTATGATTAAACAATTAAATGATTCTAAAGATCAAATGAAAAATGCTTATGAAAATACAATAAAGGAATTAATGAAGAACATGAAAGAAAATGAAGGTGGAAATAATAATGAAAATAATGAAATTAATGATGAGCTACTTAAACAAAATGTTGAATTAAAAAAAATGAATGAATTCCTTATCTCAAAATTAGAAAGTTTACCTGATTTAGAAAAAAAATTCCAAGAATTATTTGAAATGATTAATATTTTAAAAAAAGAAAATTTTGCTTTGAAACAAGAATTAAATAATAAGATTAATCCTGGTTCGATTCCTGAACAAATTGAAAATCAGAATAAAGAATAATTAATAATTCATTATTATTTTTATTCCTAATTTAAAAATTTAAATTAAATCTTTATTTTTTAAAAAAAAATATTTTCTAAATAATAATTATTTATATGTTATTTTTATAAATAGTTTCAAAATTAAAAATAATAATGAAAAGAAAAGATTAATAATTAATAATATACTTAATTTAACCATGATTTGGTTCAGTAGAATTATAAAAATTTTTTGAATCCCCATCATTATTACCACTTATAGTATTAATATTATTATTTGATGTAGTATTTGAATTATTATTTTGTTTATTTATTTTATAAATTTTAATAACTTTTGGTTGATTAATATTATCATTATTTTGATTATTTTCAGCTCTAGGACTAAGTAAATTATTATTATTATTAAATGAAGCACTATTATGTATATTAATTTGACTATTATTATTATCATTTTTACTATTATTATTATTTGTATTGGTAGTTATACTATTATTTATATTATTATTATTAGTATTATTATTAGTATTATTAATATTAAATCCTCTTGAACCTACATGTGGTAATTTTACTTTTTTATCTAAAGTACTTCCTATTCTATGTAAATCTTTTGAATTAGCAATTTTCTCATCATCAGAAGCATAATTTTTTCCATTTTCTTTTAATTCTTGTGTCCTTAATAAATCAGTATTAACCATTTGTAACATTCTACTAAATCTATGTCCCATTCTATATTTAGTACTTTCTTCCCTATGAGGATATTTATTCCAAGGAACATAATCACTTTTAACATTCATATCTTTAATAACACTTTCACAAGAAGCACATAAAAAGTTAGAAATAGGTTTTTTAGCAAGTAACCAAGTTTCACCTTCTTTTTTATAATTTTCTTGTAAATTTTTCATTTGAGTTTCAATAAATCTAAAACTCTTTTGAACATCAATTTTATCAGCATATTTTTTATTACAAGATAGTCTTAAATCTTCTAACATAGCTTTAAGCAAATTTTGATATTGTATAAAATCATCTTCAGTTGGAGTATGTTTTAATCTTTCTAATATATCATCAATATTCCTTTGTAAACTTTCCATAATTGTTTTTAAATGGTCAAATCTTAAATAAATATTTTTTGTTGTTTCCATGAATTTTTGATTATCAACATATTTTGCTAAATCTAATAAAGTTGAATTTCTATTTTTTGAATTATCACTAACTGGACCAAATGCTAATTTTGAATATTGACCTGTTAAATATTCTATTTTTCTTACCATCATTGAATTTTCTTGTCTTAATTTATCTAACGCTTCATTTACTTGTTCCATTTGATAATCATCATCTTTTGATTTATCTTCTAAACTATTTACTCTATCATTTAATTCTTCAAAAGAAAATTTATTTGTTTTTGAACTTAATTCTTCATATATTTTCTTTAATTTTTCATTTATTTCATCTATTGATTGTAAATCTACTTTTGTTGTCATATCTTTTCTTAAATCATATACTTTTTTTGATAAATCTTTTAATAATTTTAAATCTTCTTCTGACATTGATGGATTATTATTTTTTAATGAATTAATTTTTATTTCTTCTAATATTTTATTTATATTTTGCATTATTTTATCTTCTAAATCATTTAAAGACGTATTCAATAAAGAATTTATTTTTTCTTCATCAAAATCATTATTATTTGAATTTTCATTATTTGAATTACATCCTAAATTATTTAATCTATTATTAATATTTTTAATTTCATTTAAAATTTCATTTTTATAATTATTTAATTCGTTAATTAACTCTTCATTTGATTTTTTATTATTTTCAATATCTTTTTTAATAGAATTAATAGAATTAATTGCATTAGTTGATGCATTTTTACTTTTAAAAACATCTTCTTCTAAACCTTTTGTTTTTTCATCATTTTGTTCAAATTTTTTAAAAACTTTTTTTTCCAAAGCCATAATTAAAACTTTACTTGCATCTAAATTTCCATCACCAGCATCTTTAAATAAATCATAAACATTAAAATCTTCAACTTTAATTCTAATTTGATCCATTTCATTTTTTGATTGTTTTGCCCTAATTTCTAAATCTCTAACACTTTTTTTCAAATTTTCAATTTCATTATTTGATTCTTCAAGATTTTCTTTATTTCTTTTAATTCCATTAGAAAGCATATTATGAACTTTTGATATTCTATATAATTCTTTAATTTTTTTTTCACATTGATGAATCCTTTTATTAAATAAAGTTAATAATTCTGGGAAAGTATTTATTTTATATGTATTATTAGGCTCATTGAATTTTTCTTCTTTATGTTCTAATCCAAAATTATTTGGTAAATTTGATATTATTCTTTCAATTTCTTCTTCTTGATTATCAGATTTACTATCTTCTTCTGTTCTTATACTAGCACTTTTATAATATTTTGGAGTTTTTCTATTACTTTTTTCTTCAAATGAATCTTTTCCTTTTTCATATGAATCATCTCTTTTTTTTCTTGGTTTTTTTATTTCATATGAATCTTCATCTTCATTTTCTGATTCTTTTTTCTTTTTTTTTCCTTTTGGCTTTTTCTCTTCATATGATTCTTCTTCTTCTTCATTTTCTTCTATTTTTTTCTTTTTTTTTCTTTTTGGTTTTTCCTCTTCATATGATTCTTCTTCTTCTTCATTTTCTTCTATTTTTTTCTTTTTTTTTCTTTTTGGTTTTTTTTCTTCATATGATTCATCATCTCCATATTTTTCTTCTTTTTTCTTTTTTTGTTTTTCTTTTTCTATTTCTGCATCATATTTTTCAATTATTGATTTAATTTCTATTGTATCAATTGGTTTATTTTCTGATAAATTTATTATATTATTTTCTATATTTTGTAGTCTTATATCGTTAATATTTCTAATTTTTTCTAATTTTTCTTCTAATTCATTTATTTTATTCTTCATTGATTTTTCTCTTTTTGACATTCTAATTAATATTTTTTGAAGTAATGTAAATTGAATACATGCTTCGACATCAAATTCATCTCCTTCTATATCTATCATTTTTTTTATTTTTTTATAAATTAATATTATTTTTAAAAACGTTATTTACTATAATTATTTATTTAAATTCTTATAATTATTTTATTTACAATTCTAATCATAAAAACTAGCTCAAATTAATGTAAAATTAAATAATTCGTTTTTTTGATTTTTTTCTTTATTTAAGTAACATTTTTAAAATTTTCTTTTTGATTTGTAACATATTGAAGAAATTAATTCTAAAACTATTTTTAATATATTTTACCAAAAAAAGTCCATCAAACTCAGAAAAAATGACTAAAGAACTTATAGAAATTGACATAAGAAATTATATACAAATAATTTCAATATATTTAAGATATGATTAAATGAATAAAATAAATTAAAACAATAAAAATAATTATAATAAATAAAAATCCAAAATGAATTATCAAAATAATCTATAGTTTCATTTGATTCAGTTAATTAAAAATTTAACTTTTAGTCAATTTTTGTTATAGTATTTTTTATTTTTTTATATTGTTTTTCAAAACTATTCCCCTTTAATAAATTAACACATTAAAAATATATATTTATTTTCAATAATAGCTTAAAAAGTAGGATTTTTAACTTTATTCCATTTTTTTATTTTTTTTCAAATTTTAATTTATTAATTTTTAAGGAAGTAATTAAAAAAAAAAAATAAAAGATTTAATAATAATAAATATATTTATTTATATTTAAATTTATCATATTAATAAATATTAAAAATTAAAATCTAATATTTAATAATAAATTTAAAAATTCTTTATTAATTTTTTTTTGATTTTATTTTTTTGATTTTTTTTTCTATTAAAAAGGATTATTTCCTCTTCCTCTATTAAAAGCACCTTTTCCTCTATGATTATCGAAATTATGATGATTATTATTTCTAATTAAATGAAAACTATTTTCTTTAATCCATAAATTAACATCAATATTTGCACCATCACTAATTATTAAAAAATTACCAATATTTTCTTTTTTTTGAGGATTATTTAAACAAACACATTTTCTATCTATAGAATTAACTCTTGTATTAATTTCATATATTGGATTAAAGGAATCATTAAGAACAATGATTTTTCCAATACCAAGAACAATAAAAAAATTATCATTTCCTTCAAAATCAATATTATTATAAATATCTTTAACTTCACTTTCAAATTCCTTTTTAACAATCATTTGCATATTTGAATCAAGATTAATAACACAAACATTTTTATCTAATGAGGAAGTAATTAAATAATTTGAATTTGAATCAACAGATTTTAAAATCATTTTGGTAATTTTATTTTTATGATAATCATTTGATGAATATTTACAATGTAAAAAATCATTTGAACTACTTTCCCAAACTGATATTTTTCCATTCAAATGACCAATAAAAAATAAATTTTGAATTAATTTTATATAAGTTAACTCTTCATTTTCAATATTAATTTCTTTGAATTTGATAAAAGAATTTTGATTCTTTTGAAAAATTTCAAATAATCCTTTTCCAATACAAATTAAGAAATTTTCAACTTCAATAATATCATTGATAGAATTTTGAGTTTGAATTGTATGAATTGAAAAATCTGAATTCTGCTCTGAAATAATTAAAATTTGATTTAAAGCCTTAAACCTAAAAAAAGTTATATAAAATATTATATATATTAAATAAATTAATAATAAAAGACAAATATCAACCTTTTCAAATTAATTTTGATAATTGCATTTATTATTTTTTTGGAATTAATTGACATACATTTTGGTAATATTATTGATTATAAAAATTTTTCCATTTGAATAAATCAAATTATGTATTATTCCTTCTGGAATTTTTTCTTCTTTTAATTTTTCAAAACCAGGATTAAATCCCCATATTTTAAAAGAATTTTCATCACATGAAATAAATTTATTTTCATTTATTTGAGCAAAAAATTTAATTGGCATATCATGTGCATTATTATATGTTGTTAAATTTAAAAGTTTATTTCCATATCCATGGAAATAAGGACAATTTTTTTTTGTGCATTTTCCTTCCAAAAAAAATTTACAAGTCTTATCTTTTTTATTTGGTGTAAATTGAGGATTTACATTTATAAATTGCTGTGGTATTTGATGACTATTTTTACACTTATCTCCAAAAGTGCATTCTCCTCTCAAAAAATAAGGACAAATATTTCTTTCCATTTATATCTTTTAAATTTTGTTATATTTTATTTTTTTTATTTATTTTAATTTATTTACATATAATTTAACTTAGTTGAAATATAATATAAAATTGTTGATATTATAATTTCAATAAAAATATTTTTTAGTAAAATTTTTTCATTCTTCTATATATTTACATTTAATTTAAATAATATATGTTTTTATTCGTTATTATTTTCAATTTCTAAATTTCTTTTTAAAAATTTAAAACAATTCTTTTTCTTTTTAGATAATTGTCTAATTTCATTTGAATTAACATATTTTTTATATTCATGTTTAATAAAAAAAGAAGAAGTTTCCTCATCGCATTTATCAATAGATATTTTTACACTTAAAAAATCTTCATTATTTACTTTTTTATTTAATTGAATACATATTCTATCTTCTGAAATTAAAATTCCAGATATTTTATATTGATATTCTATATTTTTTTCACAATCATAAACTTTTAATTTACTTCCAAAAGAAATATTATTTAACTGTTCAATATAAATATTATTTGAATTAGCATAAAAGAAAGGAATTATTTTATTTAGTCCTTTAATGTAATTAAATATATCTTTTATATTTCTTTCAATAACAATTGAATCAAATTGCATTAAACAATTATAATCATATTTAATATAATTTTTTATTTTTTGAAAAAAAATTTTTGTTGTTTCTTTATTTATTTCTTTGTCAAGTATTATATCATTAAAATTACTATTTATAGTTATTGTTTCAATTAGCATTAAAGTATTTGCTTCACATGAATTCCAGTAGAAATAAAATTTAACTTTACCTGGATTAATATATTCATTTATTTTTATGAATGAAATACTAATTTTTTTATTTTCATATTTATTTTCATTTTCATCTATTCTTATTTCACAATTTATACTATTTTTCCATATATATGAAATTTGAATTCCTTCTAATTCATTTTGTTTTAAATTATCATTATGATAATTTAAATTTAAAATATAATCTTTAAATATAATTTCATTTAAAACATATTTATTTGTTAAACAAGAATACACTCTATCTATATCTTCATAGTATATATATGAGAAACTTCTCTTAATTTCTTTATTTAAAATCATTTTTAAATTAAAAAATAATATATTATATTTTTATAAAAAAAATATTAACAATTATTTATATTCAATAATTTGATATATCTCTAAAAAATAATTAAAAATATTCTTACAAATTTTAATATATTTTCTTTTAAATTATTAATTATAATTAAATCATTTTCTTTATCATATTTTAAATTATTTATTAGTTCATCATAATTTTTATAATTTTTTAAAATATTTACGTCTTCAAAAAGAATACCATATATATATTCATTTTTTGTCTGAGATTTAATTTTAATAGAACAACTAAAAATTATAAATATATAATATTAATTACTTTTCATTTTGATTTGATATTTTAATTGAGCATTCTCCTAATTCATTAAATTTGATTTTTTTACAATAATTATTAATTACATTATTAGAATTGTTGTTTTTATTATAAAAATTTTCATTATTATCTTTTATTCTATAATTTTTTAACATTATAGGATTTGATATTCTCTTTCTTCTATTTAATTTAAATGGACTTAATTTATTTGAAAAATAAAGTGGTTTTAAATAACAATTAATTTTTTGAAATTTTAAATTTTTTTTTTTTAAAAAATCAATAGATGGGAATTCACATATATTTTTTTTATAATATCTACTAGTTAAAAAATCTTTTTCCATTTTTTGGAAATTATAATGAGGTTTTTTTTCATATAATCTTTTTGATATTCCTTGATTTTCTTGAGCAATTTTTAATAGATTATTAGTAGATTGACTTTTATATTTATTTCGAAAAGTTTCTGGACATTGATTATCAATAGTTGATTTCATATATAATAAATGATTTAGAATTATTTCATTTTGATGGATTTCAAATTGATTTTCAATAATTTTATTTAATATATTTCTTTTGTGCATTATAGATTATAAATTAATAATAGAATAACTAAGAAATAATCAATTATTTACATTAATAAGGATTATAACAATAAAATATTAAATAATTTAAATTCGTTAATCTTTTTTAAAAAAATTTCAATATTTTAATATAAAATTATAATCAAAATATATTAGAATTTATTTATACTTTGATTTTTAAAAAAAATATTTTATATTAAAATTAAACATTCTAGTTTTTATTCCTTCATTTAAAATATAAATATTTAATATTTCCATAATTTGTTTATTAGGAATTGGTTTTTTAAGTTAAATAAAAAAAATTCTTATGAATATTAAGGTCAGTGAAAAATAATAGATTTAGAATTGATGAATAAAAAAAATAAAACATTTACATTTAAAAAATTTAAAAAAAATTACATAAAAAACATAAATAATTTTTAATAATATTAAAAACTTAATAAAAAATTCAAAAAACAAAAAAAAAACAAAAAACATTCTAATCTTTATTATTGGAACTAGCAACCTTCCTTCCTTTCAAATAATTAATAGGCTCATCTATTTTTTCCAATAAATTAGCATCCATTTCTCCATTACACATAGGGCATCTTACTTCATTAACAAGTAATTCTTTCATTTCACTTATGTTACAAGGGAAATTACAATGAGGACACTTACTCAAATCCCCAAGAACAACATGTTTTCCACTAGCAATGCAAAAAGGAATAACATTATAACAACTTTTACATTCTAAATTATATTCTGGTACATCTTTCTTACAAAAAGGACATGGTGTATTCATTGGCATTGGTTCATCATCACTTTTATATGCTTTTCTAGATATTTTATCAATTTTACTTTTGTAATTTTCAGGAATTGCTCCTTTGTAATCTTTCATTAATTCAATCGCCCATTGTGAACTTGATCGAAGTAATCCTGCTTCTTGACATTCTATTGCTACTGTTGTCATAATTTTTACCTTGTCTTCTTCAAACATTGTAATACTATTTGCAACACGAAGTAAATTTCTTGCAGCTTTCATTGCTAATTTTAATTTTATCATTTTTTTTGCTATCATATATGAATGAAGAACACTTAATCTTTGATTTAATTCATATGATACAGGTAAACCTTTGTCTTTGAGACCAATATATAAATCTAAAAGAATTTGATGAGCTCCTTTATAATTGGAAAATTTTTGTTCATCTGATGCTAAGGTTATTGCTATACTACATGCTTGTTTGTAATCATCCAACATTATGTAGAGACGAGTTAGAAAATGATGACCATTTTTTGATTTTGTTTTTACTAAGAGATAATCAATTATTTCGTTTATTAATTTTTCATCTTTGTTTGTTCCTACTAATTCAACTGCTTTTGCTATATATTTATCATTTTCACTCTTTTCATACATTTTCAATGCTTTTTCTAAAAGACCAATTTTCTCATAATATATACCTGCATTTCCATAATCATTTTTACCTTCATAATATACTGCAATTTTTTTAAATTCTTCCATACTTTTATTATTTTTTATCATGAAATTACCATATGTTTCCATTTCATTATATGATACTGCAATTGCAAAAGCTTCTTCATACCTTTTAGCAATTAATTTAAATTCAATAGTCTCTTTCTTTTTACCTTTATTTTCATAATAATCACTTAATAATAAAGCAGCAGTTTCTGTTTTGCAATGATTAAACAATAATTCCTTAGCACGGTCTGGATTATCTAAAAACTTAACATTAACCCTAATAGCATTTTCCCAATCAGCAGCAGCCTCATATGCTTTTTCTGCATCTTGATATAATTTCTCTTGTTCTTTCTTTTTCCCTAATTGAATTAATAACTTAGGTGATTTAATCTTATCCATTAAATCTTCAGCACTTTTAAATAATTTCATTTTAATATAAATCATAGCAGCTTTTTCATATAAACCAACAATAGTATATAATTTAGCAGCTTCTAAATTATATTGAAAACTCTCACTTAAGGAAGCAACTTCAATAATTAAATTTTTATCAGTCAATTCTTGAGCTTTTTGTAATCCCATATCAGTATTTCCCATTCTGAAAGCACATCTACTAATCCCAGCTAAACATTGTTGATTATGAAATTCTAAATCTTTTAAATCATAATCATCATTAATTTTATTTAAAAATTCTTTTGGATTTGGAATTCTACTTTTAGTATATAAATTCATTGCATCTTGAATATTATTTTGTGTTTCATATTGATATGCTAATTTCCTTGCTATTATAGGTTCTTTTGTTGTATTATAATCACGTGATAATTTCAAAGCAATTTCCCAATCTTGTAAATCAATTCTTAAATCAAGGGCTTTTTCAGGTTGAGAAGATTCTAAAAATAATTCTTGTGCTAAGTCTTCTTCTCCTAAAATTGCAGCTATATGACCTAATAAAATTTTCTTTTCATTTTCTCTTTTTAATTGCTCTACTGTTAATGCTAATGAGATATTTTTTGATAATTTAAAAGCTTCTTCTGCAATTTCTATATTTAAATTTTTTAATGATTCTCTTCCTAATCTTTCATAATAATCAATTTGATCTTTTTCTGATAAATATTGTGCTGATTTCATTGAGTTTTTATAATTTCCAATTTGTAAATTTTGAATAAAATATTTTTTATGACCATCTTCTGAATCACCATTTGCTCTCCAATTAAATAACCAATAATGAGAACTTAAAATTAAAGATTTAATTTGTTTATTTGATTTTACAAAATAACTCACATTTCCATTTGATAAATAAAAAGGAAATGAATTTACTTCTAAATTAGTTGTTATCGGCTTTATTTTTGGATCATCTAAATCTTCTAAATATGAATATTCTTTTAATACTTTAACATAAGGACCTTGAAGTGAATGATTTACTATACAATATGAATATAATATTGTATTTGATTTATTTGTTCCTATGAAAATATTTTGATCTTCTGAATCCCAAATTATTTTATTTAATTCTTCTTCATTATCAAGTGGCATTACATTTCTTGCAATTGGATTAAAAACAAATCCTTTTCCTAATTTATCAATACATAAATATTTAGTTCCTGTTTTATTTGGAAATATACTTCTTATATCATTTTCAAATTTATTTTCCCAAACAAAACCTAAATTCTCTCTAATTGAATACATTTTAACTCTTCCATTACTATCAGAATAAATTAAAAAATCATTATTCATAGCAACATAAAAAATTTGATCATCAGTATCTTTTAAAGGGAAAATTTTTTCAGTAGTATCAGTAGATAATTTAATAAAATGACATTTTCCATCACATAAAACACTCATATATTCTTTATTTAAAGCAATCATTGAAATATTAGCAGAAAAATCTTTAACACTACTTTCAAATTTATCTAAAATATTTCCTTTATCATCAGTAATTCTAAATATTTGAATATCAGTACCATAAGAAGCTACAAAATAATTTTCACTTACAACAAATGTTTTAGGTTCTTCTTTTAATTTTAAAGTATACAATTCTTTTTTCTTTTCTCCTTCAATTAAATAAGTACAAATATCATTTAAGGATAATAAAGTACTAAAATAATTTCCAGAAATAGAAAAAGTTTCACTAATAATAACATTAAAAGCAAAAATAGAACCTAAATAAGTACTAACTAATAAAATTTGTCCCGAATCAGACCATTGAATTTTAGAAATTCTACCAGCTTGATTACTAATTTCAATTCTTTCTTCAACAATTTCTTTATAAGTATTTTTATCAAAAATTCTAACACAATTTTCTCCAGCAACTGCTATTCTATTTACTTCTTCACAAACATTTAAATCATCAAAACCATTTTTAAATAATTGAGTAGAAAAAACTTCATTTTTAATTTCAGTCATATGAGTAGAAATAATTGATAAATAACCTTTTGAAAATCCTACTGCAATATATCCATCACCAAACCATTGATAAGTTATTATATTACCATATTCAGAATCTAATGCTAATTCAATTGGATTATTTTTTTTTTTAAAATCATAAATTAATAAAGTTTTATTATTTTGAATTGTTGAAATAGTAGATTCAGTTCTTCTTGCTTCATTTGTTTTTTGTCTTGCCCATTTAAGAAATCTTGGTTCTGCTTTCATTTGTGCATTTTGTAAAAGAGCTTCTCCTTTTTTTGTAGTAACACTTAAAGTTTTATTTTCATCACCAGTTACTAAATTACCTTCTTCATTCCAATCTGCAGATATAATTGATTTTGAATGACTCATTGATAAAGGAACAATTTTATCAGTTTTTTTATTATAAAAATATATTAATCCTTTATTTGTACAAATTGCTAAAATTGGATGATTTTTTGACCATCTAATACAAGTTGGATAATCTTTATTATTTTTATCTATTTCTAAATCTAATGTTTTTTTAGAAAATATATTTATTACTGTTACTATTGAACATTTTTCTTGATATGCTGCTATTGTGTCACCTTCCGAATCAAATTCTAAATATTTACATTTACCTCCAAATTTTAATGGGAAGTCTATTATTTTTTTGCCCATTTTATCTACTAGGGTTATTACTCTGTTTTCTCCACAAAATGCAATTATTCTGTTTCCTGGTTGCCAACAGTATATTACTTCTCCCATTCCTAATTTGTCTTCACGATATGCGAATATTAATTTTTTATCTCCCATTTATTTTTTTTAATATTTAATGATTGTTTTTAATTTTTTTGTTTCTTTTTATAATTATACTATTTTGATATAATATAAATACTTATTTTTTTTGGAAAAAAAAATTATTTATAATTAATGTAAATTAATATTAAATTAAATATTTAATATTTGACAAATTATTTTTTTTATATTTCTTCTTTAGGATCAATTTTATATTGTTTAAGTAATTCATTATCATTTTCTATTCCAATGTCATCCATTAATTTAACAGTTTTAATTTCTAAACTTTCTGAAATTTGATCAATAATTCCCATACAAATTTTTTTAATTTTCTTATAATTTTTTTTTGAATTTTGATAATTTTTTTCAGCTTCATTCATTTTATCAATTGGAATAGGTTCAATAGAATTAGATTGAATTAAATTAACTTTTTTTTCTTTTTCTATAATTTCTTTTTTTAATTCTTTTAATTTTTCTTCTAATTCTTTATCAGTATAAGTAGCAGAAATAGTTTTTAACTCAATAGATTTAATATTATGTTCTTCTTTTAATTTTTTATTTTCTTCTCTAATTAAATTAATATCATTATCTAATTTATTTAATTCTTCTTCAGAAATTTGAGGAAAATTATCTTGATTAGCTAAATAAATTTTTGTATTATATTCTTTCATAATTAATTTTTTTTCTTCTGTTAAAGAATCTAAAATTTTTTGTAATTGTCCTTTTTTTACATTACCATGTAAATTATCAAATATATTGATTAATGAATAAGGACGATTTTGATTCATCATATATTCTAAAACATATTCTTTTGGATCTCCTATATCAATTTTTTCTTCTTTTCCTTTTTTATTTTTTGATTTTTCTTTTGTTTTTTTTATATTTATTTGAGTTGTATTATTTGATGTTTCTTTTTTTTTCTTTTTACCTTTATCTTTTTTTACTTTTGATTCTTCTGATTTTTTTCTTTCTTTTTTTTCATTTTCATTTTCTCTTTCTTTTGTTTCTTCTATTGAATTTTCTGATTGATTTATATTCTTTTTTTTCTTTTTTATTTTTTTTGGCTCCATTTCATTTTTTTCTTTTATTTTACTTTTTTTTATACTTTTATCTTCATTATTATTATTATTATTTTCTTCTTTTTCATTTATAATTTCTTCATTTTTTATTTCTTCTTGTTTATTTTCTTCTTCTTTTATATAATTTTCTTCTTTTATTTCTTTTGATTCTTCTTCTTTTATTTCTTTATCTTTCTTTTTTTTATTTTTATTTTTATTTGATTTTAAAGTTGATTTTTTTGTTGCTGATTTGTCTTTTTTTTTCTTTTCATTTGTTTTTGGTGATTCACTTATATTTTCTTTTTCCTGAGCTTCTTTTTCTTTTTGTTCTTCTTCAAAAAATTGACTTGCTATATCAGCTAATTCATTTGGATCAACTGATTCCATTATTTTAATTATTTAATTTTTATTTAAAATTAAATTCAATAAAAATTATTTAAATATTTTAAAAATATTTATTTATTTTTAAAATTGTAAATGTCAAAAAATATAAATTCAATAAGAACTGAATTAGAAGAAATGATAATGAAAATAAAGAAAAAAATTAGTAATATAGACAATATTTTAAATACTAATAGATTTAATAATGAAGATATTTTAAAAAAATTAAATTTGATACAAAATGATTTGAATAAATGTGAAAATGAATGTAATAAATTTTTATCAATAATAGAATCATCAAATATAAAACAAAATGAATTAGAAAGACAACAATTATTTTATACAAAATTACAAAAATTAATAAATACTCAAAAAGATTCTTTTAAAAATTTATTAACTAAATATAAAAATTTATCACAAAATAATATTGATAATAATAGTGATGAAGATAAAGAATTTGATAATGATGATGAAAATGATTATATGATTCCAAAACAACAAATTATGAGTTTAAACAATTTAGTTCAAAATAAAAATAAAGCAATTGATAATATTCATAAAAAGACTTTATTAATTAATCAAATATCAAAAGAAGTCAATATGATTACATATAATCAAGAAATGAAATTAAATGATGTTGAAAATAATATTCAAAATGTTCAAGAAAATACTAAGGAAGCTTTTCAAACATTATTGAAAACTGCAAAAGAAGATAAAAAAAAAAAAATATCAAATTGTTGGATTGTATTATTTTTAACATTATTTCTTGGTATACTTATATTTTTTTATATGAAAATAAAAAAGTAATTATACATTATTATTATATTAAATTATTTTTACCTTATTAATTAATAATTATTATTAAGTATTTATGAAAAATAATATAAATATTGAAATATAGATTATATTCAAAATTTATTAAATTAATAAATTTTTATTTAAAAAATAATAAAAATTTTACTTGTTGTTGAATTATAAAATATTAATTGAACAAGGAATGTGAAATTAAAAATTAAAAAAGTATAAAAAGTTATATCAAAAATAAAATTATATATAAGTCATAAAGATTTTTTAAAAATGAAATTTTCATAAATAATAAAATTTTATAATTAAATCCTGTAACTTTTTGACATATAAAATAATATATATATATTTAGGATAATATAGATATTTTATTAAAAAAATTGAAATAAATTAAATTTAAATTTTTTTAATTTTTATCATTATAAAATAATATATAAATTTAATTAATGATTAAATTTAAATAAAAAATGATTGATAATCAAAATAAAAAAAAAAATAATTCAAAAAGTTTAAATCTAAAACAAGTAGATTCAAATTCAGTTAATATAAAAAAGAAAATATCTGCAACTCAAAGTCACAAAATAAAAGAGCAACAAAAAGCTGTAAAAATACTGCAAATTGTTCAAGATAAAAATTTAGACAATTCAAAAAATCCAAATATTCAAAATTTAAAAACAGAACCAGCATTTAAAAAAAAACAAATTCAAGAATTTACAAATTTAAATAATTTAGAAAATCAATTTAACGGCAGTTTAGAAATAAAATATTCAATTAATTCTAATATAAATAATAAAAATATTAATTTTACAGAAAAAGATGGCGGCAATATTGATTATGATAATATTTCATCAACATTTAAAAAATATAATATAAATAATGAAATTGCGCCAAAAAAAAAATCTTTTACTAAATTAGATACAAATATTGAATTAAATACAAATCAACTGCTTCCTGTAATGCTAGATGTTGAAATGAAAGATAGTTCAATAGTTACTAATAATATTACATTTAATAATTTAGTAGAAAAAGATAATAAAGAAATTAATATTGTAGATGATATTGAAATGAAAGATGAAACAATTAATAATTTTAATAAAGAAAAAAAGAATTCATATCATAATTTAATAAAAAATGTTAGTCAAGGAATACATATTGAATCTCCTATAACAAAATTAAAAATTATTAAAAAGGATGAAGAATATGATATTTTAATTAAAAGAATAGCAAATGGTTTAAAAATTAAAACTAGAACTGCAAAATATTCATTATTTAAAAAAGCCCAATATAATGTTTTAGTTAGAAAAATTGCTGATGGATTAAAATATACTTTAGATAGAACTAAAATAAATCATTTTTTTTATAAAACATTAGTAAGGAAAATTGCAATGAAATTAAAAGAAAATTTATCTCAAAAAAAAGTTAATTATTTATATTATAAAACATTAATAAGAAAAATTGCAATGAAATTAAAAGAAAAGTTATCTTCAGGAAAACATAAAAATTTATATTATAAAACATTAATCAGAAAGATTGCATTAAAAATGAGAATTTCATTAAAAAACAATGAAAAAATAAAAATTAAAAAACCATTAAATGTACAAAATGAAAGATATATTGTATTAATTAAAAGAATTGTTTCAGCAATGAAACCACAAAATTTAAATGTAGACTTTGATAAAATATATTATAAAATGTTAGTAAGAAAAATTGCAAATAAATTAAAAATTATGAGAAGAAAACCAACATATTCATTTTATCATAAAGCTTGTTATAATTTATTAGTTAGAAAAATTGCAAATGGATTAAAAATAATAAATAAACAACCTGAATATAAATTATATAAAAAAGCTTGTTATAATTTATTAATTAGAAGAATTGCAAATGGATTAAAAAGACAAGTAAGACAACCTAAAAATCAATTATTTAAAGTTGAAACAAATTATAATATTACTAATGATATTGAAATGAAAGATGATACTGATAATAATTTTAATAATATTAATAATAATATTGATAACACAAATTTAAATACTACATTTATTGATAATAAAATTGTTATAAATAATGAAAGAATAAGTTTTTCTAATCCTAATGATGTTAAGATGAATAATAATTATTCTACTTCTAAAAGAATAAGTATTGAAAATTCTTCTTTAAATGATACAACTTTTGATATTAATGTTAATGCAAAAAATCTTGAAAAATTAAAAGAGTTAAAAAAAATATCTGATGAAAAAAATATTATGAATAATACTTTCAAATATGATATTGAAATGAAAGAAGAAAAAATTCAAAAACCAATTACAACAATAAATGAAGAAACAACAATGAAAATGACAACTACCAATGATATAGCAACAATTAGAAATGAAATTAATATTCCTAAAAATCTAAATTCAAATATAGTTATAAATGAATATTCAGTATCAAAAAAATTAAATAATATTTCAAATCAAAATTCAAAATCAAAATCTTTAATTTCGAATTCAAAAAAGTTTTCTATAAATAATAATATAGAAAATAATAAATCACCATCAAAAATTCAAAATCAAATTATTCAAGTATCTTCATATAAATCAAATAACATAAATAAAATTTTAACTCCCTCAAAAAACCAAATGTCTAGCCAATTAACTATTGATTATTTTAATAATTTAAATATTCCAAAATCAAAACCAGTAACACCATTAAAAATAGAATATACATCAACAAATAAAAATAAATTAAAAGATTATTTTAATTCTTTACAAAAAAAAGAAAAAAAAATAGTAAGAGAAGTGGAAGAAGAAAAAAATAATAATGATAATTATTTAGATAAAAATAATTCAAAATCAAAAATTTCAATTCAATTAAAAAATATAAATTCATCTTCATCAAATTTTATTCAAGATTTTGAAAAATTTTTAAAAGAAAGAGAAATAGAAATAATAGATTATATCCCTTATGAAGTTGGATTAAAAAGTTTAGGAATATTATCAAGAATTGATTTTTGTTTCCTTTTAATGGAATATTTAGTTCAATTATATAAAATTGATATTTCAAAATATATAAAAGTATATAAGGAATTTTCAAAATATTCAAGAACAAAAGAAGATCTTGAAAATTATAAAAAGTTCTTTATTACAAATATATTAAGAAATTATACTTCAGAAGAGATAAAATCTGAATTAAAAAAATTAAATGTTCAATTTAATGTATTAAATAATGAAGCTATTTTAAAATTAATTCCAGAACCAAAATTAAATGTAGATTTTGATTTAGTAGAATCAAAAAGAATAAAAACAGAAGAAATGGAAAAAAATGAAAATTTTCATAAAAACTTATCAAAATGTATTCATAAAATAATATTAAAAAATAAATATATTTTGAAAAAAACAAACGAAATTAATTTAGAATATGATCCAATAATAAAAAAAAATGAAAATGATATAAAAATAGATACCTCAAACTCATTTTTAATATCAGGAAATGAAAGAATAAAAATAGAGCAAAAAGAAATTGCAACAAGTCCAATAAAAAGTGAAGTAAAAAAAAAAATTTATAAAGAAAATGGGAATTCAGCAATAAAACTCCAAAAAGAAAGCAAGTCAACATCACCAATTAAAATGATTGAAAGAGAAATAGATGTAAATATGGAATATTCAAATAAATCATCAAGTTCATCAAATACTGAAAAAGAAATAGAAACTCCTAAATTTTCATCAAAAAAAAATAAATATAAAAATATTGAAGATGATGATGAATTAATAAATAAAAATAAAGAAGAAGAAAAAAAACATTTTTTTAAATGAATTATCAGAAAAAATTAAAGAAGAAGAAAATGAGATAAATAAATTTGATACAATTATTGATAAAATAATGAATAATGAAAATACTGATGATAATAAAAATAATGAAAGTAGTGAAAGTGAAAATATAAATGATGAAAAAGAAGAAAAGAAAAATAAAAAAAAAAATAAAAAGAAAAAAAATAATGAAATAGAAGAAGATAAAAACGAATCAAATGAAAATGAAACTGAAGATGAAGAAAAAAAGAAAAAAAAGAAAAAAGTACAAAATAATAATAATAAAAAAAAAAAAACAAATAAAAAAATTGAAAGTGAAGAAGAAGAAGAAAAAGAAAAAGAAAAGGATAAAGAAAAAGAAAAAGAAAAAGAAGATTCAAAAAATTCCGAGGATACAATTTCAGATAATGAAGATGAAAATAAAAAGAAAAAAAATGCAAGAAAAAAAACTCCTAATAAAAGAAAAACTAAAAATAAAAAAAATGAAGATGAGATTTTAACTGAAAAAGAATTTACTGATAGTGAAGAAGAAAATGATAAAAAAAAAACTAAAGGAAGAAAAACTCCAATTAAAAAAAAAAATCAGTCAAAGAAAAGAAATAAATAATTTTAATTTAATATATTTTTTTTTTTATTTCATTTATCAATTAATAAGTTTTTATTATTTTTTTATTTATAAATATTATTGTAATATTTTTACATTATTGAACAACATCCTAATGATTCTTTTTTTTGTCTTTTAACTATTATATTTTCTAAAATTTCTGTTTTTTCATTTTTAATTTTATAATAATGATGATAATTATTATTATTATTATTATTATTATTATTATTATTATTATTATTATTATTATTATTATTATTATTATTATTATTATTATTATTATTA
>JAJMZS010003137.1:0-39820 GCA_023807205.1 Isotricha prostoma
TATTATTTATAAAATAATTTTATTTTTAGAAATTATTAAATATAATTAATAATAATTTTTATTCTATTTAAACTGAGATTAAACATATTTATATAAAACTAAATAGATTAAATTTAAAAAAAATTAAAATATAATTATAATTATTTCTATTAACTTTTCAATCATTATTTAAGATTTTTTTTATAATTCATTTGTAAAAAATCTCCTTTTTGAAAATAAATATTTCTCTTTAATTATTATTGAATTCTTATTCTTAAAAATACAATATTTCAATTTTAATTTATTAATACTTTTATTAATTAACTATTTTATAAAAAATTTTTAAAATAAATATAACAATATTTAATTATAATTAATAATCTACACTTCTTTTTCCTTTTCCTTTTCCTTTTTTCTTTGGTTCTGTTTTTTTCTCTATATTTTTATCAACTAATTTTTCATAAAAACTTATTGATTGTTTAATTTTAATATTAATTTCATCTAATTTATCAATTTCTTTATTAAATTGTTCTTCATTTTTTTCTGAAACAATTTGATCACTCCATAATTCACTTTTAGGTTTTAATAAAAGAAAAATATTCCAATCAATATTTTTAAATCTATCTCCAATTAAAAATCTTGAAATAAATTTTCTAACTGCATTTCCTAATTCTTTTTTACTAATTAAAAGATTTTTTTTTGTATCAAAATGTTTATTTAATTCTTCAATTTGTTTTTTCTCTAATTCAACATTAATATTTTTAGAAACATTTTTTAAAATTTTATCATAATTTAAAAATTCAACATATTCATAACAATCAATTAATTGATTTAATTTAATTTTAAATTGAGGATTTTTAAAAATATGAATAAAATCTTCATCTAATTTAATAATTTTTTTTGGTAATTGTTTTATTTCATTAATTAATATTTCTTCTCCATTAATATTTCTTTTATTTACAAAATATAAAAATAAAGATTGTAAATTAAATAAAATTAATTTATAATCAATTCTTTCTATTAAATTCTTTAAATTTGCTTTTTCTTCATTTGATAATAATTGAACTTCTTTTATTTTTTCTTTAAAATCTAATATAATACATTCATTTTGATTAAATCCTTCAAAGGCATAAATAATAAAATCTTGATTTTGTTCATTTGAAAATAATCTTTTTTCAGGTAATAAAATTTTAGAAAGTTCAACTTCAATTGAAAAAAAATCAAATTTATTTTCTTTATAATTTAAATAATTAATATCTCCATTTTCTTTAAAACAATTTCTATAAGAAAAAGTATAAATTAAATCTTCAAAAGATTCAAAAATATCATTATTAATATTTAAAGTAACAATTTCTTTTTTATTTGCTCTTTGTACAATAATTTCTTTCTTAATTTGATTTGAATAAGTATATAAATATTCATTATTAGAATTATTTTCAATTAATGATTTTAAAAATCCATTTTGATAAGTTATAAAATCTTTATATGCAGTTGCAATATATTTTCCATAATTATCTTCTAAATTATCATTTAAACAATAAGCTAAACAATCATTTTCAGTTATATTTTTTTCTGGTAATTTTCCATGACAATCATAATTTGATAATTTTTGATAAATATTTTCCCATCCTTTTTTAAAATTATTAAATAATTTTTTCATATTTTCATCATTTTCTAATTCATTTTTAATTATTTTTTTCTTTGCCTCTTCTCTTGAAATTTTATTTGAATATTTATCTATCACATAATTAACAAAAGGATTTATTAATTCAAAATTTTCTAAAAATTTCATTGGTTCATCATTTTGAGAAGAATTTAAATAATTTGTTATTACTGGATATTGATTATAATGATTTGGAATTAAACTAAATTGATCTAAAAATTTATCATAATTTGGATAATTTGCAGCATAAAAATAATTAAATAAAGGATAATTTTCATTTGATAAATTATTTATATTAGAAGTTTCTTCTAATATTGATTTAATTGTTTCATCTTTAATTTCAAGAATTTCTTTATTATTTTGTATATAAATAGTATAATAATTCTTATAATTTAAAATTGAATTTTCAATTACTTGATTACATAAATTTTCAAATTCATTTCTTTCATTTGGATTATACATATTTTTATCATTTTCTGAAATAATTTTTGATAATTCTGGAATTATCATATTTAAGAAACATTGAATATTATTTACTTCTCTTTTTGTTAATTCATCAATTAAAATTTTCCAAATTTCTTTTAATATAAATAAAATTGAATTAGTTTTTTCATTTCCATCAGAAAAATAAAAATAATTTATATTATTTTCATTTAAAAAACCTAATATTTCACAATAATAAATACAAGAATAAAATATAAAACTTAATATTCTATAAGTAACATTACTCATATTTCTAACTTTTTTATCTTGATTAATAAAAAATTCATATTTAACTTTTTTAAATCCTTTAATATGTTTATTTCTTTCAATTTCAACTTCATTCATTAAATCATTATATTTTTTATAACTATTTCCATCATTTAAAATTCTATTACCTTCAAGATAAATTCTAATATGTCCTTCTCTTTTAACTAAAATATGATCTTTTCCTCCTAACATTAAACCACATATTTTACAAGGAAAAGTATCCATTGGTCTCATACAATTATTAACAGTATACCAAAAATAACAACTACACATATAAATTCCTTCTTTTCCTCCATTTTCAACATATTTTTTTATTTGATCTCCAGATTCAATTAATAATGAATCATTTGGTTCTATTCCAGGAATATATAAATTTGATATATTATTTAATATATTTTCTGAGAAAATTTTTGAATATATTGTATTTTCATTTGATAATGATGATATTAGAGTTAATTTATGAGAATATAATAACATTTCATAATCTGATATTGGGAGATTTTTAATTGATGGTAATATTTTGTTTATTATTATATTTAAGTTGAAATATATTGAAAAAATTGTTTTTGTTAATTTTGGTAAATCTAATTTGTTTAAAATGTCTAAAATAAAATGAGTAAATTTGTTATAAAAGTCTTCATTGAAGTTTGTTATTAAATTTGATATTTCTTCATTTATTAATAAATCATAAAAAATAAATATTGAATTTTTATTTAATACATCTGATAATACCCTTGTAGATTTAAATTTTCCCATTTTTTCTAAATTATATAATTCTCTTAATTTATTGTAATAATCAAAATTATCATTTTGAATAAATAAATAATTTAATGAACAAGGAACTTTTTCATTAAAATCAAAATCATTAATAAATAAGTGTTTTTCTTCAATTAAATCTAGAAAATTTTTATAATTGTTCAAAATTATTAAATTCAATATTTTAAGAATATATATTTTAATAACATTCCTAAGTTTATTTGAACCATTTAAAAATAAATATAATTCATTTTTTGGTAAATCTTCAAATTCTTCTTCAAAAACAATTTTACTAAAATTATAACAATAATATTTTATATATGAAATACAATATAAAATTTCTAATTTATTATTTATAATTTCACAATTTTCATTTTCAATATAAATAACACATTTTTTGAAAATTTCAAAAGATTGATTTAAAATTATATCTTCTTTATTTTTTTTCGAATTAAAATACTTAGAAAATTTTACATCAAATAATGATAATAAAATTTCATCAAAACAAATATTATTAGTTTGATTTAAAAATTGTATAATTAAATTATCATTTTCTTTTTTTATTTCTGATAAAAATGTTACTCCAGTTTCATCATCCTCTTCTTCATTTTCTTCTTCTTCCTCTTCATTATTTTTATCATCTTCTTTATTTTTATTTTTTGGACAAATTTGATATTTTCTAAGAATTGTTTCAAAAATAATTTGTGATTTAATTAAAAATAAATTATTTGAACAAAGGATTTGTAATAATTTTTTTCTATATTTTTGATTTTTTGAAATTTTAATTTTATTATTTAATAATGTTGTAATTAATTTTGGATATTCTTTTAAATGAGATATTTTTTCTTTTAAAAATTCAAATTCTTCATAAATTATATCATTTTCTTCATTTTCATTTTTATTTTCATTTTCTTTATTGAATGATTCTGGCAATAAATATTTTTCATTTTCTTTTTGTAATATATTAAAATAAATTTGTAAATTATCTTTTAATGGAATTCCATTTTTACCAAATATTTCTTTTACTTGAACAAAATCAAATAAATATAAAATTTGTTTTAATGTTAAACGTAATTCTAAATTTGTTTTCATTAAAATATTTGAAAATACTTTTATTTCATTTAAGAAATTTTCAAAATTTTCATTAGAAATTTCTTGGAATTCTTGTTTAATATTAAGAACACAATAAATTACAGATTCAAATAAATTAAAGAAAATATCATTGACATATGCAATGTTTCTATTATTTATTTTAAAGACTTTTAAACATATTTTAGAAATAAAATTATTCAAAAAGTTATTTATATATAAATCAATTGAAGAAATAAACTCACATAAAGGATAAATGTAATCTTTATATGATTCAATAAATAAAACAAATTTAGAAAAATTTTCAATTGAATATTTTATTTCTTTTTTTTTATAATTTTCATTTCTTGATAAGAATAAATCAAATAAAGAATTAAAGAAATTTAATATATTTTGATTTGTAAAATTTTTATTTGATTTTGACAAATAATATATTATATAATCTTTGAATAAAATTTCTTTTAATTTATTTTTATCTAAATTTATTTCTTTATCATCTAATATTTTCATAAAATATTTTTTTTCAAATTCTTTTTGTAAATTATCTTCTATATTATTTTTTTCTTTCAAATAATCTTCAATATTTTCAATTTGTTCACTTCTATAATTATCTTCATTTTCTAAATATCTTTCAATTAAAGTATTTGTATAAATATTTATTTCATTAAAGACTGAAATAATAAAAGGATAAGAAATTCCCAAAATAAAATTAATTTTAATCACTTGTGAAAATACATTATAATTTTCAGAAGTAAAATCAAATTTATTAATATAATCATCATACATTTTATCAAAATATTCATTTTTCATTTCTTCATCATTTAATAATTTTGTTGATAAAATATTATTTTTTTCAAGTTGAATTAATGAATTAATAAGTTCTGTATTATATATTGATTTCATGAATTTTATTAAAACTGATATTAAATCAACATCATTTGATTCGAAATTATATTCAGTAAAAATTTTAGTAATTAAATTAATTTTAATTTTTTTTATATTAGTTATTATAATATTTTGAATTGTATTTTTCATTTTTTCATTATTAATAATAAATTCACAAATTTTTTCAACATATTCTTCATTTTTAATATTACTAAAATTAATTTTGATATTATAAGAAATTAAAGTAAATGCATGAAATAAATCTTTTGTAAATTCTTCATTTAAATCAATTAAATTTTTATTATTGAATAATTCAATATTTGATACTTCAAATATTTCTTTAATACTAATATCTCTTCCATTTAAATTATCAATGAAAAATTGTTTCCATTCAGTTAAATGAGACATTAAATATTCATTATGAATTTTTTCATTTTTTTCATCTTTATTTATTATTACTCTTTTTAAATGAATAATAAATAAAATTACTTTTGATTTTATATCAATGAATTCTTTTAAATTATTTTCATTTCCTTCAATAATATAATTAATATGATTTAAATGAATGCAATCATCAATATCAAAATGAAAAACACATAAATTAAAATTTTCATTAGTATAAAAATCTAAAATTTTTTCATCAATAGCACGTTCAGAAGTATATTGTTCAACAAAAATATTTTTTGTTTTTTCTTTACTAAAAGAATCAAAATTTTTATTTTCAATTAATTTTATTTCATTATTTAATCCAAAAATAGAATCTAAAATATTTGAAAAAGTATATATTATATGTTTATTAGTATCAATTCTTTCTAAATATGATTTTAAATTCTTATGTTGATATTCTTCTTTAAGATAAATATTTAATATTTTTTGAAATTCTTCATTATATTTTTGAGCAAAATTTGAATTTTTAGAAAAAAGAATTAAATCTTGTGAAAAAGTAGGAATAATTTTTTCATAAATTTTATCTTTAAAAATGTCTAATTTATTATCAAGTTTTTTTAATAAATCATCATTATTATTTTGTTTAACTGAAGTATCAATTTCAAATTCATTTTTATCATTTAAAATATTAAAATCATCTTTTAAAATAATACTTCCATTTTTTTTAAATAATTCAGATAATTGATAAAAAATTCCTTGAATTTCATCTAAATCACAATTAAGTAACTGAGATTTTAAATCAATTTTTAATTTAAGTTCTCCATTATCAATTAAACAATTAAACAATTTATTAATTTGTTTAGACATTTTAACTTGATTTTTATTTAATAAATATTCAAAAGTAATAATATGTTTTTCAAATCTATTAATAAAAGGAGGATCTTGATCATCAATTTCATTTTTATCTAAAAGAATAACACATCTAAAATTATTATTAACAAAATAATTTTGAGTATTTGAATCACCTAAAGCAATTCTTGCATAATTACTATCACCAACTTTTCTAAAATTTTGATTAAATAAATCATATAATGAAGGATACATACTTGTTAAATTTTTTAAAACCATTACTTTATCTTCACTCATTGTAACTTGAATTTTATTTAATATTTTTGCACTATAATAACTTAATGAGTTATCTTCTTCAAAATTACTTCCATAATAAAATGTATGATTTTTCTTTAAATTATTTAAAATTAATGTTATTAAAAAATGACTAATTGAACTTTTTGTTATTATTAAAAGATATCTACTCGTTGAATCTTGAATATTATTTTTTATACAATTCATTACATCATATTCATTTATTTCATTTATATTTGGAACATATTTTTTAAATAATTTCTTAAATATTTTAATTGAATTATCCAATCCACCAAAATTTCTTTCAATACTTTCATTTAAAATATTTTCAATATCAAAAATTTCTTTTGTAAATTTATTTTTAATAAATAATTTGGAAGTAATTTTAATTAAATGATAAAAATCTCTTGTTCCATGAAATTCTCTTATATTTTTATTATTTTCATTTTTTTCAAATTCAAAACTATTATCTTTTAATTTTTGTTTATATTCAAAATAAGTAGAAGCTAAATATTCAAAATAAATTTTATAATCTTGAATTAATCTTTGATCATATGATTCTGCAATTGATAAAGCAGTATCAATTAAATCATCTTTATCAGGTTCAGTTATAGAAAGATGTATTCCTCTATTCATTTTAGAAGCATCTAATGGCCAATTTGAAATACCAATAAATGATATTTTTTCTTTATTTTCATCATATTCTAATTGAGAATGAATAACTTTTAAAGGATTATTTTTTGATATTTCTGCAAGACCCATTTCATCAAAATAAATTGATGATATAATCTCATTTGATATTTTTTTATCTTTTAATGATATTCTTGCCTTTTCAAATATTTTTAATACACCTTTTGAATTACTTGTTAATGAACCTTGATATGATTTTGTATAAACTTTTGGAAAATGTTGAAAAAAATCATTATATGAATCTTTTCCATTCATTGATTTAAATATTAATTGAGCACTTAATGATTTACTACATCCTGGTTTTCCTATTATAAATAAAGGAATTTTTGTATTTAAACATACAAAAATTGAAAATAAATTTTCTAATAATGCATTATTTTTTGCTATTCCTTTTTCTAAATCTACTTTATTTGCTAATATTTCTTGTATTTTTCTTGGAAAAGATTTAAAATCAAAATCTTCTCCAAATGAATCTTTCATTAAAACACAAAATTGTTTTTTTAATAATTTATTAAATATTCTTATATAATAACAAAGATAAATACTTAAATTAAGAGAATAAAGATAAATTTTTTCATTTGAATATTCAAATTGTTTAAAATATGGATTTTTTAATAAATTTAAAAACCATTCAAATAAAATTCCCCATCTTCTAACTTCTCTTAAACTAACAGAAGATATTTCAAAATTATTTTTAATAAATTCTTGAGCATCAAAAATTGAATTAATTGTAATATTCATTATTTTAGTAAAATTATTATCATTATTAGGAATTAATTTTTTAAGAATTTGAAAAACCATATTAGAAATATATCTTTTAATATCATCTTTACCAGGAGTACCAAAATCAAAAACAAAATTAAGAAGTGATATTGGTAAAGGATTAACAGAATAAACTAATTTTCTAACTAAATGTTTTGATTCATCATATAATCCAATTATTTCTTTTTCTTTAGTATCTAATCTATAAGGATTACAGGCAGCAATAAATTTAACATTACCTTTTATTTTTTTACCTTTACAAGAATATTTTAACATAATTTCACTTATTAAACCTAATGAATTACATGTATTTATTTCATCTAAAAATACCCAAATATTATTTTTTTCTTTATTTATACTTTCTTCAAATAAATTATTTTTAGTAATAAAATCAATTATATCTTTATCTTCTATTCCAGCATGAATATTTAAAGTATACATTTTAATATCTTTTAATTCTGCAATTATTCTTATTAATGATGTTTTGCCACATCCAGTTTCACCCATCATTATTACTGGAATATTTGCTTTAATTCTTAATGAAATTAATATTAATTTTATAAAATTATCTGCTGTAAATACATATGATTCAACTATACTTTCTAAAGTTTTTAATTCTTTTCCGTTTATTATAATTGGATTTTTTTTTTTGTCAGATTCATTTATTGGATTATATAAATTTAATACTTTTTTAACTTGTATTAAAAATTCTTCTGGTTTTAAATTTTTGTAATCTAATATATTTCTTTCTTCTTTTTTATTTTGAATATCTAAATTATAAAGTGTTTTTAAAAGATTATATTCTTCTGTATCATTTTCACATGTTACTATTTCTGAAATTGATTGACTATCTTCATTTATAAATATCATACTTGGTTTTATATTTTTTATTGAAAATGATTCTTTTTTCATTAAAATTTCAATTGCTTCTTTATTTGCAATTTCTAAATCAATTTTTCCTTTTTGTTGAGAATAAGTTATATTTTGTCCTTTTAAAATATTATCATATGAACTTGTTATAAAATGTTTTGTTATTAAAGTTAATGAATGAACAAAGAAATATCTTATATTTTCTGTATTTTTTTTAAATTTTTTAAGTTCTTTTAATTGAGTTACATTTAAATAAATTGTATTTGAAAAAAGATTTAATTGTTCTCCAATGAGATTAATATAAGATGTAATTTGATAAAAATTTGGGTTTTTAATATTTAAATTTTCATAAATAAGATTTGAACATTCTTCTTGATTTAATAAAGTTGCATAAATACAATTTGGAAATTCAAAATCGGATAATCCATCAATGTAAATATCTCTTTCATTTATTTCATTTATATTTTTTAAATAATTACAAACAATTTGAATATTTGATAATAAAAAATCAGCAACTATTAATTTAGGCATATTATTTTGTGTTATATTAATTGTTTCAAAAAATTGTAATATTGGAAATAATTTTTGATAATCTAAAAAACTATTTGGTAATTCTATTTTTATTTTTAATTCATCACCATAATAAAATATATTTTCATTTTGAGAATAATATTTTAAAATCAAAAAAGTAAAAAGAAATTCTCTTAACAATTCAATATTATTTGAATCATATAAATCTAAATGTAATGCAATTTTCATATTTGTTAATTGTAATAATCTCTCAATAATTTCATTTCTATTAATTTCACCTCCTAAAGGAAAATAAATATATTTATATTCTTTATTATGATCTTCTTGTATAAAAGTATTTTGAATTAAAGTAGATTTTCCTAATCCAGAAAATTCACTTGAATAAATTTTAACATTTGGAAATTTTTTATTTATAATATCAGAATTATTTTCTTCATAATCAAAATATTTATGATTAGGTAATTTTTCAATTTCAGTAATAACTTCTTTAGTTTTATTTTTTTTAACATAAATAAAAAGTAAACAAGAAATCATTTTAAGAGGATTTTGTGAATAAAGTTCTTTAAGAAGTTCAATTAATAAATGTTTTTTATCAATACTTAAATTTTCTGGTTTAATTAAAATAAATAAAACATTAAATTCACATTTTATACTTTTATAAATAAAAGATATTATTTCTTCTTCTGAAGTTGAATTATTACAATATAAAACAGTTTGAGCAATTGGGAAATTTCCAGTTAAAGATAATGAACAATAAGTTACATTTTTTTCAATATCTTCTAATAAACAAGAATGACTTAAAATTCCTTTTTTTTTCTTATCTAATAAAAATGCATTTTTAAAAATATTTTCTAATTTAATAAAATTTATTCTTAATAATTCATTTAAATAAATATTTACATCTTCAAACATTTGTTTTAATTGATTTTCTTCATTTGAATTATTAATTAATCCAACTTGATTTTTATTTTGTCCATTTGTAATATATTTTAAAAGGTTATTTAAAACATTAAAAATATCAACATTTTCACTAAAATTTTGAGTAATAATTTGATATAAAAATTCAAATTGTTTTCCATATATCATTCTTATAATTGGATTTAATGAATAATAATTTTTAACTTCTTTATCTTGACTTTCTTTTATTTTATTTAATTCAGATATAATATATTTTAAATCTTTTTCATTATAATTTGAATCATTAAATTGTTCTTTTTTATATCCGAGTGCTAATCCGTCAGTAATTTCAATTACATAATTTATTTCTTCAAAATAACCTTTTGATGAAATAATATTTAAAAGTTCTAAAATTTCTTGAATTTGATTTATATTTTTTGCTAATTCATCACAAATTATAGAATAACCTTCTTCTTTTTGATCTTTTTTTCTTAATAAAGCAATATCTCTTAAATCTAAAATTTCATCAAAATCTTTTTCAATATTTTTATTATTTATTGTATATTTAACTATACATTTATATTTTGGATATGATGAATTTAAGTAAAAAACACTTGAAGAATGTATTCTTTTAATATGTTGTTTATTTAATTCATTTGGATTTAAATGATTTGTATATAATTCATGAAAATCACTATATTTTCCAGAAGAATTCTCAAATTTAATTCCAATATCTTTGTATTTTTCTTCATTTACTTTTTCAATAAAATTATCTAAAAATTGTTTTTCTGAATAATTAATTTTTTTTAATTCTTTTATAAATTGAACACATTTTTCTAAAAATGTTATATCTGATATTGTTATATAAACATCTTCTGAATCATCAATAAATTCACCCATTTGATGAATATCATTAACTTCTTTATTTATTATAAAATCTATTAATTCTTTTTTTTCATACATTTTTTCTATTACTGATATGGCTTTTGAATTCAAATTTGAATCTAAAATATTTAAATTTAAATTTTTTATTTTTTGATTTATTTCTATTAATTCTTTTAATGATGGATTATTTTTTAATTTGTTTATTGATTTTTCTAATGATTTTTGTATATTATTTTGTTCTAAATTAAAATCGTTTAATAATAAAATAATTTTGTGTAATTTTTCAATTGTTTTTTTTTTATTATTTAGTAGTTTTAATTTTTCACAAAGTTGTTCTTTTGCATTTTGATTTATTTCAAAAATATTGATTAAAATATTAATTTCTTCTTCAATTTCTTCATTTTTAATATTATTTATTATTTCTTCTAAAAATTGTATATTTACCTTATTTTCTGTTTTTTCATTAAATAATTTTTTTAATTTTAAAAAATCTTTTTTTGTTTTATTTATTATATTAGAATCAGTATCATTATTTTCATTTAATTTATTTTTTTGAAATATTTCAATAAAAAATTTTGAATTTTTATATTTAGATAATTCTTCACATCTTTGAGATATATCTTCAAAATCATCTAATTCATCAATATTTGGAAATTCATTAATTTTATTTTTTAATATTGATTCTCTTATTTTTTTATATTCATGTATTACATTATAATAATCATTAGGATAATAAATTGAATAAATATTAATAATTTGTTCAATTTTTTCAAAAGTTTTAACATATAAATTTATTTTTTGAATTAATGTTGAATATAACGCTTCTTCAACAGATTGATCACCTTTTGCTAATATAAATAATCTATTTTTTAAACTATTTTCATCATTTAATTCATTTAATTTATACATCATTTTTAATTGTTGCATTGAAAAATTAAAATTTGCTAAATTAACAATTTCATTATCAATAACATTTTGAATAGATTTAAAAAAATCAATATTTTTAAATTTTTCATCAAAAAATCCATTATTAATTAAATCATATAATAACTTTAAATTATTTGTTAATTCCTTTTGAAAAATTTCCTCATTTGTAATAATTCTTGTCTTTAATTTATTAAAAAAAGAAATTTGAATATCTACATTAGTCAAATAATTTAATATCATAATAATATCTTTATTAGATAAATTTTCTCCATTCTTATAAATTTTTTTAATCAAATTATTAATTAAATCTTTATTTAATTTATGAGGAATTGAATTTAATATAAAAATAAAAAGTTCATTCATTTCTTTATCTGAAAATTTTTTTTCAGTCCCTTTTATTAAATCTTCTAAACAATAATTATTATTATCAGATACTAATTGAAATAATACTTCAATAATTTTGCTTAATTCAGGAATAGATAATGAATTTCTATTTAAATCTTTTGTTTTATATACTTGTATTAATTGTTTTATAATTTCATTATTTTGTTTAGTATTTGATTTAATATTGAAAATATCATACAAAACATTTAAATGTTCAAAACTTTTTGCACATTGAATAATAGAATCAATAAATAATGTATAATTCTTTCCAAATAATTGTTCATAATTATAATTATTAAATTTTTTACAAAATATTTGATCTATTTTATCTAAATTAATATGACTTAATAAGCATGCAAATGCATAATTACTTTTGTATTCGTCATCAAAAGCATTTCCATCTTCTTGAATAAAAGATATAATTTCTAAATTACTTAATTTATCTTTCTCAATAAATAATTTTCCGGTATAATGAATTACTTTATTTAATTCCTCTAAAATATCTTCAAATTCCCTATTTTTTGAATAATTATTAAAAATGTTAAATAATTCAATTAATTTATGATAATCTCTTAATTTTAAAAGACTAATAATTTCAATAAACATTAAAGAAGGAAATTCTATATCTTCTCTTAACAGTAACAATTCAATTAATTTCTTGATATTTTTTAATTCTATATTATCATTTGGTTTTGGATAATTTTTTAAACTAAATTTCTTAGGAATAAAATTTTTTTTACTTAAGAAAAATTTAATATATTCATTAAAATTAATGGCAAGAGATATTATTTTATCAAATTCAATTTTTCCTCTATTTTCAAAAAGACATTCTAAATTTGAACAATCAAGTTTAAAAATTTCTGGATGAGAAATAATGTATTCTGTTGCTTTTATTTTTGATTCAATTCTATTATATAATTCATTGAATTGGTTTTTATCATTAAATTGATAAAATATTAAAATAAACAAATCAATATTATAAATAATAGGAGAATTTTTAAGACTATTTCTATAATTTTCAATTATTTTTATTATGTGATTATATTTTTCATTATTAAGATTATTATTTTTTATTATGATTTCTTTTTTATCAATAAAATAATGGAAAATAGAATTAAATATTTTTATTATATTATCATTAAGAGACATTGAATTATATATGTCATTTTCTTGTAATAAAGTATCAAAAAAAACCAAAATAAATTCATAATTTATTGTTTCCTTAAGTTCATTAATAGTTTGTTCAGTATCTTTTAATAAATAATTAATTAAATTTGAATTTGAATAATTCAATATATATTCTTTAAAAATAATAAACTTTTGTAAATAACTAATTATAAATTTATTATTAATAAAATCATATATTTCATCATCACCAACCAATTTATCTAAAAATGAATCATGCTTATATGATATTGAATAAATAAATTTTTTGTCAAATTTGTTAATTTTAATAGGAGTTATTGAAACTAATATTTTTTCTAAATATTTTAATTTAATTATAATTGCTATTTCTGATTCTTCAAAAAGTATATTGGCAATATAAAGATAAACATTTTTATTTCCCAAAGAATCATTGAATTTTTTATCTTTTACAAGATATTTTTTTATTGATTTAACTGTGATTAATTTGGATTTTAAAATGGAAACTTTTTTTTTTGGTCTTATTTTAATCAAACTTTTTTCAAATATAATTTCTTCAGGACATGATATAATAAAATATATTATTGTGGATTCCTTTTCCATTTTTTATTAATATAACAATCAATTAAAATTAATTTATAAACTAATATTATTAAGTTTTAATGTATAAATATAATTTTTAAAAATAGTTTTTTAAAAATATAAATATTTATATTTCAAAATAGTTAAAAATATTTTACCACCTAATTATTAATAAATTAATAAATCAATTTTTAAATTCTTTTATTTCATTTTTTTAAATTACTTTTCCTATCAAAGTTTGAGTTTTATTTATATATCAATTAGTCTAAGTAGGTAAGAATTTTTTTTTAAATATTTTCTTTCAAATATTATCATTCATTTATTCTATTCTTCTTATAAATTCATATTATTTTTCAAAAATTTGAAATTAATGAAATAAAAAGATTAATTAAATAAAGGAATAGATTATAATATATTTTATTACAAGGCATTTATTTTCAAAAATTTTAGGTTTAATTAATTGATATTAATTATGCTATATTTTCCAAAATTAAGTTTCTTATTAGTATTTTTTATTAATGTTTTTTTCAATTAATAAAAAATGAAATAATATTACTGAAAAATATTTTTTTTATAATAATATTTTATTTAATAAATTATTATTGTTATCATTTTGAATTAATTATTAAAATAATAATTATATGTAAAATATTTTCATAATTATCTTTTTTTTAAATAATGTTTAGATTTAATATTAAAAAATTCAATAAAATTGAATTTCAATTTTTATTAATTATTCTATTCAATATTATTCATTTTTATTAATAATTTATTTTATATTTAAAAAAAATATAAAAAAATAATAATAATATATCAAAATATAATAAAAAAAATAAAAAAAAAAAAGTAAAAAAAATAATAACAAAAAACCCCTCAAAAAAAAAAAAAAAATCTTTCTAAAAAAAATAAATTTAAAACAAAAAACAAAAAAAAAAAAAAAAAAATGTCCTCTAACCCATATAACATAGACATAAAAATAATCCAATCCTTCAAACAAGAAGACTACACAATATACGAGAAAATATTTAAAAACGTAGACAAAGAAAAAAAAGGAGTAATAGACAAAAAAGGAATAACAGAAATTCTTCATTCCTTAGGTTACCGTAACATATCAGAAGAAGATGCAACAGAATTATTTAACGAAATAGACACAAACAAAGACGGTTTAGTAACATACGAAGAATATTTAAACATGATGAAAAAAATAACAGCATCCGATGAAGGACAACAAAATAACATAACAAGAATTTTAACAAAAAGTGGAAAAGGTATTTTAAGAATAACATCAAGTTCAGGTGACATGTCATATCAAAGTTTTTCAGAAGAAGAAAGAGCAGCTTTTACAAAAGTTTTCAATGTTGCTTTAATTGATGATCAAATTTGTAAAAAATATTTACCAATGGATCCAGATTCAAATGATATTTTTACTAGATTAAAAGATGGTGTTTTATTATGTAAATTAATAAATAAAGCTCAACCTGGTACAATTGATGATAGAGTTATTATTACTAAAGAAAATATGAATGTCTTTCAAATGGTTGGTAATTTAAATTTAGCTATTTCTGCTTCTAAATCAATTGGTTGTCAAGTTATTAATATTTTCCCTGAAACATTTATGGAAGGTAAACAAGTTATGATACTTGGTATTTTATGGCAAGTTGTTAAAAGAGTTGTTCTTGGAGAAATTAATTTAAAAAATTATCCTCAATTAGTACGTTTATTAAAAGAAAATGAACAATTAAGTGATTTACTTAAATTATCACCTGAAGATCTTTTATTAAGATGGTTTAATTATCATTTAAAAAATGCAAATTATGATAAACCAATAAAAAATTTTAGTAGTGATATAAAAGATAGTGAGAAATATGTAATATTATTAAATCAACTTGATAAGAATCAATGTGATAAAAGTGCATTAAATGAAACAGATTTAAAAAAAAGAGCAGCAATTGTTGTTCAAAATGCAAAAAAATTAGGAGCTGAATCATATATAACACCAAAAGACATTTGTGATGGTAATCCTAAATTAAATACTTTATTCACTGCTGCAATATTTAATGCAAATTGTGGTTTAGATCCAGCAACAGAACAAGAAAAAATTGATACTGCAAAATTACTTGATGATGATATTGAAGGTGGAAGAGAAGAAAGAGCTTTTAGAATGTGGATTAATAGTTTAGGTTTACCTGAAGTTTATATTAATAATTTATATGAAGAGAGTAAAAATGGTTTATTAATGTTACAAATATTAGATAAAGTTAAACCTGGTATTGTTAATTGGAAAATTGTTGATAAAAAAGTAAAAAATCCTTTTAATGCTGTTGTCAATTGTCAAGAAGTTGTTGATGCTGCTAAAAAAGCTAAATTTACTATTGTTGGTATTGGAGGACAAGATATTAAAGAAGGTAATAAAAAATATATTTTAGCTATTGTTTGGCAATTAATGAGAGCTCATACTTTACAAGTTATTGGAAATAAAACTGAAGATGAATTAGTTAATTGGGGTAATAGTTTAGTTGATGAGAAATTAAAGATTAAAAATTTGAAAGATAAATCTATTTCTAATTCACTTTGGTTTATTTATATTATGAAAAGTATTGAAGCTAGAATTATTAATTGGGATATTGTTATTCAAGATAAAAATGATAAGGAAAGTATTGAAAATAATGCGAAGTATTGTATTTCTATTGCTAGAAAATTAGGAACGACTGTTTTCTGTGTTTGGGAAGATATTACTGAAGTTAAGTCTAGGTTACTTTTAACTTTTTTGGCTTCTATTTTTGATGTTGCTCAAACTTATAAACCGGTTAAATAATGGGTTTTTTTTTTCTTAGGTTTTATTTTTATTTTTTGATTATTTTTAATTAATAAGAATTTTTAGTGAATTAAATTTGATATTTAAATTTTTTTATTTTTTTATTTTTTTCATTTTCAAAAATAATAAAATATTTTATATTATATTATTTATTTTCAATAATCATTTGTAATTAAAATAATATATAAAAATAATATCAAAATAAATATATTAGATAAATTTAGTATATAATTCATTTTAAAAAAATAATTTTATAAATCTAAATGGATAAAAAAGATTTAAATTCGATACATTCAGAAAGTCAAAATTCAACAGAATATGATTATTTAATATCAAAAGAGAAATCACAATTAATTATAAAAGAGCCATCAAAATCTCTTTTAGAAAATTTAGATTCATATGACAAAAAAATATCAACATATATTCATAATTTAGAAGTAAATTGTTTTATAGAATATTTAATTTATATTTTTGCAAGAATGTATAATGTTGATATAATAACTTTTTATTTTATATTTACATTTATTTATTTTGCTTATTTTTATAATAATTATACTTTTATAATAAGACCTTTAATTCATGTTATTTTAATTTTAATTTTGACTTTATTATCAAAATCATTTTTTGGGAGAGAAAGACCAAATGAAAATAATGAAGTTAAAAGATTATTTAATTGTAGAAATTGTGAAAAAAATTGTTCTATGCCAAGTGGTGATTCTATGCAAGCTTCTAATTTTGCTATTTTAATCTATTTTTATTTTGGTCATTTTTTTGCATTTTTTTTAGTTCCTTTTGTAATGTTTGCTAGAATTTTTTATTTTTGTCATTATGTATTTGATACTATAATTGGAGCTTTAATGGGTTTTTTTATAAGTTATATTTTATTTTTTGCTTTAGATTTTATATTTAATTTGTTTTAATTTAAATATTTAATATAGATTTAAAAATATAGTTTTATTTGATTGTATATTTATTTTATTTTATTTTTTTCTTTTTTTTATATTTTATTTAATATTAAAATATATATTTAATATTAAAATATATCTGGAATGACAATGTCATCATTTTCTTCATTTTCATTTTGTTTTTCTTTATTTTCTTTTTCTTTTATATCTGTTAAAATTATATCTTCATTTTTTATTTCTCTTATTATTTTTGGTTTTGGTGATTCTTCTTCAATATTCATATTAGTATTAATATTATTATTATTATTTGTTTGAGGAATTTCTTCAGTTTTTTGTTTTTTATTATTTGTATTTATTTCATCTTCTTTTGATAATTTTCTTTTTTTATTTAATTCACTTTTTTCTTCAAAACATTTTTCTGTTTGTTTAATTAATTCACTAATTTTAATATTTAAATCTAAAATTTGACCTGTTAAATCATTTCCATTATTAATATATGTTTCATTATCTTTTAAATTTAAAATATTAATAATATTTTCAATTTGAGAAGAGACTAATTGATTATTTGTAAAAAATCCATTTAAAAATTGTAATAATTTCCATTTATTAAAATCACATTTATTATTTCTAACACTTAAATAAATTATATTCAAAATTTTTATTTTAATTGATTCATTAATATAAAAAATAAATTTAGCATATGAAGGTAAAATTAATAAATCAATTATACCAGATAATAAAGATTTATTATTTTTATTAAAAGAAAAATGTTCAATACTAATAAAATTTTCTAATAATTCTAAATATAAAATTAAAATTTGTTCCATTTCTTTTTTTGAAAAAGATTGAACAATTTTATCTGAAGATGATAAAACTGGATTATTATTTTTAGTTTTAATTTTTGTTTTTTTATTACTTAATTTAATATAAGAATCTTTAATTTTTACTACAGTTTTATCATTTATTTCTAAAAATTCAAAATAAAGAGTTGGAAATGATGAATAAACAAAATGAAAAATAATTTCATCAATTATATTTGGTAAATATAAATGAAATGTTTTAATAAAAGAAATAAAACATTTCAATAATGAAGAATATAAAATAGTATTTTTTAAATATGATTCATTCAATAAAAGTTTATTAAATATTTTATCAATTAATTCAAAATGTGAAATTAAATAATTTGAATAATTATCAAGAAAAAATGTTAAAGATTCTAAAATTAAATTATTTAAATTATTATAAAAAATTTCATATTCTTTTTTACTTAAACCATTAAGTGTAATTCCCATAAATTGTTCATTTAATTTTGAATAATTATTTATTACTTGAATATAAAATTCAAAAATTTCTTTAAAATTTATATTAAAATAAATATCTTTTGGAATAGATATGAAAATATATTCTAGAAATTTAAATAATAAAATAATTATCTTATTACCATGTAATAAATTAGTTTTATTTATATTTTGAATATCAAAAATAAAACTAAAATTAGTTTGTTCTAAATTTTCATTATTATCATCAATACTTTTTGGTTTAAAAAATTCAATAAAAAATTTCATATTAGAAAAAATATTTGATATATTTTCTTGTAATTTTTCATTTAATTTAGGAGATAATCTATAAAGTAAAATATATGTGAAAAAATATGTTTTTAATTCATTTATATTAATCTTATCATAATTATAAATAAATAATTCAAAAATTTTTTTTAAAAAACTTTCAATTGTTTTTTGATATGGTCTCATATTTGTAGGATAATAATTTATAAAAGTAATTATTAAAATGAAAAAACTTTCTAATAATTTAGGTTTATTATTATCAAATGAAATTGAAAAAAGATTTTCAAAATTTGATTTTAATAATTTAAAAAATAATTGTAAAAATTGTGGTATATTTTTTAAAATACTTTTTAATTTTTCATTATAACTTTGATAATTTATAGAAAATAATTTAAAAAAATTAGATAATGATGATAATATTACTATTATATCATAATAATTTGAAACAGTAATATTTTTATTCATTTCATTTTTAAATGCATCATTTATTAAATTAAAATATTTTGTAAATTGTTCTTCAAAATTTGTTATTTTTGTAATTAATTTATTCATTAATAAAATTGAAACATTATCTTTATTTTTTAAAAGTGTTACAAATTGTTCATCAATATCTTTATTAAAGTCTAAATTAAGTTTTTCATATAATTTATTTTCATAAGAAAAATTTAAGTAATTATCTGACATAAAAGATAATTAATAAATTTTTTTTTTAAATTCATTAATTAATAAAAAAATTTTTAATAAATTAAATATTTATTGTTTTATTCTAAACTAATATACTATATACTTTTTTTAATTATAAAAATTTATTATTTTATCTTTTTATTAATTTCATTCATTTTTTTTAATTTATCCATTTTTACTTTTAATCTTGCTTTTAATATTAAATATTTTTGTCCAATTAATATAGTTTTTTCATTTGATAATCCAATATTTTCCAAAATATCTTTAACTATATTAATAAAAATTTCAGTTGTTTTATCAATATCTTTATAATAATTTGAAGATAGTTTATTTAATTCATTTTCTCCTAAATTATACAATTTTTCAATAAAATCATCTGAAAATATTTTCCCATTTAATTTTTTTTCTATTAATGTTCCAATTTTAAAATTTTTATTTTTCTTTGTAAAATAATTACAAATTTTTTTCCAACATTCTCTTTTATCTTCAATTTTATATATATAATTATCAATACTACAGAAATATATTTTATAAGGAAATAATAAATCTTCTGTAATATTATTTTTAGAAATATTAAAACTTTCTTCTGCAGAATTTGAGTTTAATAAATTTAAAGAATTAATTGAATCAGTACTAAATTGAAATTTATTTTTTTTACAATTTTTAAAGTTTATTTCACCATCATAAATTTCTTCTAAATTAGAAATTTCTTCATTAATATCTTCTATTGAATTTTCCAAATAAATAATAAGAAAATTAATAGATAAATTAAAGAAAGCTTTATTTGTTTTTCCTAATATATAAATTTCTTTTAATTCAAGATAATTACAAATAAATTCAAAATAATTTTCAAAAACATCTAAATAATCATTTTTATTTTTTTTAACTTTATTTAATATATCAAAATCAACATTAGTTAATATTTCATCAGTTTCAAAATTATATTCTCCAAATATTCTAGATGCTACTTTTGGGTAATGTTTAAAAGTAGTATTTGTTATTTTTGTATCATTTGATTCTATATGAATTTTATGCATTTTTTTTTTATTTAAAATTTTAACTGATTTTGAAATATTAAGATTTGATGATATTTTTTTTTGTTTTTTTCTTAAATTTTTTTCCTGACTTTTATTTTTTTTGATAATACTATTATTATTATTAACAACACCTAGATTTGCACTAGAAATAAAATTATCAAAAGTCTTTTTCTTTGTTATAACTTTTATTGTTGGATTTTTGTTATTATTATTATTATTATAAATATTACTATTATTTATATTATTATTATTAATATTATTATTATTATTATTATTATTATTTATATTATTATTATTAATATTATTATTATTATTACTATTATTATTATTATTATTATTACTATTATTTTTTTTTCTTTTTATTATTGTTGATGCACTTTTTGATTTTTTTAAATGATTTTCTTTTTCTATTTTTATTATATTATTTTTTTTCTCTATTTTACTTTTATTTAAGCTTTTTTTATTTTTTTCATGTCTTACGTTAGGACTTAGACATTTTTTTAAAGGACTTTTTTGAATTTTAATTCTAGGAATAGATTTTATTAAATTAATTTTATTAATTTCTATATCATTTTCTTCTTTCATTTCATTTTCAATAATAACATTTTTATCTAAAAACTTTTCAATTTCCCTTGTATTATTTTTTAAATATTCTAAAGAATTAATTTCATCTTCATTTCTCTTTTCTAATTCATCTAAATGAATTCCTAGTAATTTATTGAGAAGAGAATGTAAAATTATTTCTTTAAAATCATTTTCTTTTTCTTTTGACATTTAATAATATTTTATTTATTTTATTTAAAAAAAAATTGAAATAATTTTAATTTAAAAAGATTAAAGTTTTTTAACTTTTATTTTGCTAATCAAATACTTGTTTTATAGAATTTATTTTATTTTTAATATCTTTATAATAAAGAATTTTATTATCACAATTATACAAAAAAGCATTTGAATCAAAATTTTCAATTAAATATTCTTCTTTCAAAGACAAATCATAACTATTTAAAATTAATAAAATATTTGTATTATATTGATTAACAATAATATTTAAATTATCAGTAAAATAAAAATCATTTCCTAATAAATCTTTTGAACTATAACTTGCAAATTGAATTCCTGTAACAGTAAAACCAAAAATTTTAGATTTAATACCAAAATCTTCATCATATTTATTTGTTAAATTTTCATAACTACATAAACAATAAATTAAATTCATTTTTGTTATTTTTATTGTTTTAACTGAATAATTATTATTAATTTTTATTACTGTTAATAATTCAAAATCATATAATTTTCTTATATAAATATAATTATCATCACCTGATGTAATTATAATTTTTAAAATATAATTTATTTCAATTATATTTATCATATTTTCATGTGCTTGAATTTTAAATTCAATTTTATCTTTTTCAATATTATATTTAATTAATTTACCACTTTTTGTTCCTAATAAAATTGAATTTGTTTTTCTTATTTTTTGAATACTACTTATAAATTCATTATAAAAATATTTTATTTTTTCATTTTCATAATTTTCAAAATTTTTTAAATTATTATCTTTAAATTCATATATTTTTATACAATTATCTATATGTCTACATGTTATTAATAATTGTTTTTCTTTTAAATAAGTATATGAATAAGAAAGATTTTTTGAATAAATTGTTCTTTTATCTTCTGTATATGAAAATAATTGAAATGTATTTTTGAAAAGAATATTATTTAAATATACTTTTTCTCCATTTTTTATAATATAAAAAAGTTTTTTATTATATATTTTCAAATTAATTAAATCATCAAATTTTATTTCTTCATCAAAATTAATATTATCATTATATTTTTTTTCAATTCTATTAGGAGAATTTTCAAATAATATTTGAGAAGGACATATTCCAAAATTAATAATAAATTCTATATTATTTTTTAATTCATATCTCATATTTTTTTTTGTATCATCATCACTATTTTTGTCAAAAAGTTTTTTTTCAAATTTTAAAATTTCAACTGAATATTTTTCATATGTAAACCTACTAAAAATATTACAACTTTCTTTTGCTTTTTCCGGATATTGATTAACTCCAAAAATATTATCAATCCAATTACAAATAGAATTATTAATATTAAGAACTTTATTCCCATTAATTAAAAGATAATGTTGAATAATAAATTTAATATAACTATTTAAATTAGATTTATTATTTGGATAAATAGAATTCATATCAACATCATCAACTTGTTTTTTATCATATTTTTTCCCAAAATCAAAACAATTTAAATTAATTAAATATTCAATTTTTGAAAATAATTCAGGAATAATTTCTCTTGAATCAATTCCTTCAATAACAGTATTAAGTGTATGTGAAATTGAATAAAACATTCTATTAGAATTTTCTTGACGATAACCTTGTAATTTAATTAAATCTTTCATAAAAGGATTTTGTCTCATTAAATAATAGAAAATATAAGAAGAAGTTGAATAATGTGTTCCTAAATGAACTAAATAATCAATATTATCTTGATCTTCAAATTTTTGCATTGCTTTTATTCTTAAATCTTCTATTTGAAGACTAATTGGATATTTAAATATTCTTATTTTATCTTCATATGATAAATTTGGATGTTCAAAAAATAAATTTATATCTTTGTAATTATTTAGTAACCAAGGAAAAATTGGATATTGTGTTGGATCATTATATGTTCTTGATGAAAATTGATTTAGTTTTATTATGTAATAATATGTTGATATTTCTCCTTTTTTCCATTTATCTTGATATTTTTTTATTTCTTTTTTACATATTTTTATTTTACTTTTTTGTATTTTTTTCTCAAATTCTTCAAATTTTTCTTCAAGGAAAAAATTAAATAAATATGTTTTTCCATTTTTTAAATATATTTCTATTCCCATTTTAAGTAATAATGTTCTTTTATTTATTATTTCTTTTATTTCATCATAAAAAATTAATATATTTTTTTGTTTATTGGGTTTTTCTTTTGAATAATAAAATTGAGAACAATAATATAAATCTTTATTTTCTTCTTTAATTTCATTATTTTCATATGATTTAAAAATAAAAAATGAATCACCTATATATAATATTCCATTATAACATCTTTCTCTTGATATTAATTCACAATAAAAAAAAATATTTTTATCAAATATTAATTCTTTTTTTACAAAATTAATTTTTTTTTCTTTAATTGTATTTTTATAATTTTCAAAATATGAATTAGAAATAGGAAAAAAAATATCATCAAAAAATTCCATATCTTGAGTTAAAAATAAAGGCGGTATACCTTTATATGAAAAATTCTTAATTTTTGAAGGATAATTAAAAATTTTTGATTCTTTTTCAGTTTCAAAATGACTATTATAATACATTTTCATTTTATTAAATTTTTCATTATAAAAAAATATATCTTTAAATTCAATACTAAAACTAATACAAAGTAATTCTCTTTTTGGATAATATAAAATATATTGTTTATTACAATGATCATATTTTATTTTATTTATATTTTCTGAAAAATAATTATTATTATTATTATTATCATTTATTAATTCATTTTGATTTATTTTTTCTTTATTTGGAATATTTGATAAAGAAGAAGATGAAGTTTTATTTTGATTATTTAATAATGAAGAAGATGAATATTTATAACTATTATTATTAGAATTAGAAATAAAATGTTTAGTAGAAATATCTTCTTCATTATTATTATTTAATTCTTGTTCTATGCATCGATATGCATAAATTTCTTTTTTTGTTATTATTTGAAGTTTACCATATGTATTTAAATTCTCTTCTATTTTTTTTTTTAAATCACAAAAATGTTCTATGTTTCTATTATCACCTGTTATTTTCTTAATCATATTATATAATTCAAACTCAGTATCATTTGGAATATATATTGATTGATCTGTTATTAATTTATTTATATCTTTTAATATTTTTTCACATATTTTATATAAAAAAGTATTTTCTTGTTCTAATAATTTTATTGAATATAATTGATCTTGAATAATAAATTTTCCTAAAAAATATTGACAATAATTAAAATGTTCAAATAAATCTTCTTCACCTTTTTCAAAGTATTTATTTGGAAAATATTTACCTAAATATTTATTAAATTTTTTTATTTTGTTAAATAATTTAATATCTTGAATTGGACTATTATGTTTTATTATAGAAGTTGTTTTAGTATAATCAATTATATAAAAAAGACAATTATTATCTTTAGATAAAGGGTAACAAATTCTTTCTATTTCATTTACAACATTATTTTTATTTTCATTTGATAAAAAAATTGGATATATATAAAAGAAAATATCAATTATTATTTCACAAATAGGTTTTTTAATTACATCATTATTAATAGAAAATGTTGAAAATAACCAAGGTAAATAAATTAATCCTCTTTTTATTAATAATTCACTTAAATTAAATACAATTGTTTTAATTATTTCTTCATCTTTTCCAAAATTCTTTTCATATCCTTTTATTACATATTCAGTTAAAATTAAAGAATGTATTATATTACAATTCCTATTAAATAATGTAATAACTTTTTTTTCTTTAATTTCATTATTTTGTTTTTTATAATTTTTTAATATAATTATAATTTCATTTAATATTTTTGTTGTTAGAGATATATTTTTAGTTTGTACTTTTTTTAAAAATTTAAATATAAAAGGTGATGAATGATAAAATAATATTGTATTAGATAATTCATAAATTGATTTTAATACTTTATTCTCATTTTTTTCTAATTCATATAATAAAAAAGAAGAATAAAAAGAAGAACAAGGTTCATAATTTTCATGAAATAATTTATTAAATAAAATAGTATCAACAGATTTAGATAATAATAATAAAAAATTATTTATTTTATAATATTCTTTTTCTTCTTCAAGTCTTTCAAATGAATTATTAAATAAATCTAAATGTAATTCAGAATTTAAAAAAAGGATTTTATTAATTGATTCTTCTTCAATTTTTACATCATCTGAAAATTCTTTATTATTTTTTTTTGTTAAATATCTCTTTCCATATTCAATTAAAGCATCAAAAATTAAAGATTTTTTCACATTATCATAAAATTGATTTATATCAATTTCTTCTTTTGTAAAAATATATAAATCAAAATATATTTGTAATAAAAGTAATGTTGTTTTTTTATTAAATTCTATATTTTTATTTCCATAATTTATTATACTTGATAATATAATTAAAATAGTTTCATCATCATTAATTTGTCTTGATAAATTTAATTCAAAAATAATATTCATTAAATAATAAATAATATAAATATTTCCTTTTTCAAATATTTTAGAACATAATTTATTTACTATTTCTCTAAGTGATTTTGGTTCTAAATTTTTTTTACATGAAATTAAAAAATTTTTCATTATATTAATATAAGGAATATTAGTGTTTTCAATTTCATTTTCTATTAAATATGAAAAAGAAAATAATTTTTTTAAAAATTCAATATTTAATAAACCTTCTTTTCTTTGATTTTTTGAAAAAATGTTATTATCAATTATATTAATCATATAATTAATTGTTTGTAAATCATTTTGTTCATATAAAAATTTATCAAAAAAAAAATAAACAAAATAATTCCTTTCATCAATATAATATTGTAGATTTTTGTCTTTATTAAAATCATCAAATATATAAGATAAAAAGTAATAATAAATACGAAATATATTCCTTTGAAAAAATTCTTTATCAATTTTTTTAAATTTTGTAATCTAAAATTTTAATAAAAAAAGTAAATTACTTTTTTAATAGTATAAGTTAATTGATAAAATAATTTTCTTATATCATCAATATAATTTTCTAACACTTCACATCTTGGTAAAATAATTGTAATAAAATCACAAATTATTTTAAAAGAACTATATCTAAAAAATAAAAAAAATATTTTTACATTTTTTGTATTATTTCATTGATATTATTTTGATCTTCTAATGAACTAATATGAACAATTATTTGATAATAATATTCTATAACTAAACATAATATTTTTATTCCATCAAATTCTATAAATTTATTAATTGAATTATTATGATCAATTGTTGTGAAAAAAGAACTAAAATAATCTTCCATAAATATTTCATTTCCTTCATTTAAATCATTATTATTTTTATAAGTAATTATTGATTTTTTTGGATTTTTATTTTTTAAATAGTATTTTTTTTCTTCAATTAAATAACAAAATTTTTTTTTTTTGCCTTTTATTTCTGTATAATCATCATGAAATTCAGTGAAATCAATTTTTTCTATTTTATTATAAAAACTAAATAAATTTGGAGTAAATTTTAATTCAATATTTTTTTGAATATTTAAATATTCTGTTTGATTATCATAACAAAGTTGAAGATAATTATTTAAAATATTTTGAAATACAATTTGTAATTCATTAGATGTATTATTTTGATTTTTTTTTGCATCTTTTCTTTTATTTTTATCCTTTTCATTAGAATTAAGATCTTTTTTAAATAGTAAAAAACTTCCAATAAATCCTTGATAAGTATTTTTTAAAATATAATCATTTGTTTGTATATCTTTTATTTGTTTATCACATCCAATTAAAAATTCAAGTTTACTTATAGGAACTTTATTAAAAATATCTCCTTTCATATTATATATAGACTTATTATCAATTTTTCCTTTTTGAATAATAGTAATAATTTCTTTTGCTGAAAAAGAAATATATATAATATAAGTTTCTCTAGAATTAATTTCTATAGATTGTTTCATTTCTTTTTTTTTTACTATATAAGTCATTAAATATATATTTGAATTTGAACTATCTTTTTTTTTTGAAATTTTAATTTTAAAATATTCTTCTTTTGGTTTTTCTTGATGAATCATTTTTAAAAGAAAATACTCATTAACTAATTCATTTAAAGGATTAAAATTAAAAGAAAAACAAATGGAAAATTTATCTTTATCAGATAAAGTTTTATTTGGAATAGAAAATCCTGCTGATTCTTCTTCTAAATAAAAACCTTTTTCAGAATAATTGAAATTTTCATTAATATCAATTTTAAATAATAATTCTAAAGGAAATAAAATTAAAGATAAATCTTTGTTAATTTCAGAAAAGCTTTTTTGTTCTATATTTATTAATGCTTTTTTTATTATTTTTAAAAATAAAGTTATAAAATTATAATTTAATCTATTTTTATAAATAGAAATATATATATTTTTTACTATTTCACTTATTTTTGTTGACATTGGTAAAATTTCTATAAAATTATAAAAACGAGTTGTTTTTATATCATAATCTGAAAACATTAATTGAGTTGATATTCTTGTATTAATTATTTTTTCATAAAAGAATGTTAAATAATTTAATATTGTTTTTTCTTCATTTTCATTTATTGTTTTATTTGAATAATAAAGTTTTTTATACATTTCAACTGAAATATTTAAAAATAAAAATGATTTAATTGAATTATGAATTATTATATTGTCTAATTTTTTATTATTATATTCAAAAGGGTAAATTGATAATATTAAAAATAGTTTTGATAATATTTCTAAATCATCATAATTAAAAATATTTTCATTATAGAGTTTACAAAATAATCCAATTAAAAATTTTAATTCATCATAAGAAGATTTGATAGTTATATGAACTGATTTTGCATTTATATTATTTTTATGTTTATTTATAACATTCCATATAAGAATTGGATAAATTATAAAGAGTTTAAATAATCTTTCTTTATTTATATTTTTGAAAATACATTTGTATATTTCAAAATAATTTAAATACATAATATTAGGGAGATCCATTTGATAAAATAATTCTAAAAAAACAGTGTAAAATATTCCTTCATCTTTAGAAAATTGTATTGCTTTTTTTGTTTCTAAAATAGAAAGAAGATAATTATAAAATTCAAAATCATTTTTTGTTATCTTTTTTTTGATTTTATGAGATATTTTTTTAACATTTGTTGAAATAAAAATTATATCAGACTTTTGCATTTTTCAAATTAATAATACGTCATGATAAATAAAATAATATAATATATATTGAAAAAATAATTAAATTAATTTATAGATTTTCAAAAAAAAAATTTATTATTATTTATATTATAATTTACAGAATTATTTCTTTTTAATTCTTTATTTATCTCATTCATTTTTAATGGAGGAATTATTAATCTTTTTTTAGGATAATTAATTTCTTCTTGATATCTTATTTGATATCTAATAATAATTTTATGATTATGTAAATTATTATTTATATTTCTATTTTTTAATTGTACAATTTGATTATTTAAATTTTCATTTTGTTGACTTTCAATATTAAAATCAGTTAAATTATTATAATTGATATTATTATAACTTTTAAATCTTTTAAAATTTCTTTTATTAAAATTATATTCTTTATTATTTTGATTATTAATATCATTAAGATTATTTAAATTATTATTATTATTATTATTTATTTTATTAAATATTTTTTCATTTGAACTACTTATATTTTTTATATTATTTTTCATTGTTGGTGTTTTACTTCTTGAATAATATAATTTTCCATTCCAAATTAATCTACTTTCATTATTATTAAATATTTTTAATGGTTTATTTCTATAATTTATTTTCAGAGGATGTTTTAATTTTTTCTCAAATAAAGTATTTGATTTATTTATAGGACTTTTATTTTTAAAATTTTGATTTTTTAAAAAATTTTGATTATAATCATCCAAAGTTTTAATTTTTAAATAAGGTTTTTTTTCCCATTTCTTTTTTAAATTAAATTCTTCAACTTTTTTAATAACAATTTTTTTTTCTTTTAATTTTACTATTTTATTTTCAATTTCTTTTGCACTTAATCTTCTTTTTTCTGAAAATTGTAAACAACCTTTTATAATATTTGAAATATCAATTGAATAATAATTTGGAATTTGTTCATATTCATTTTTAATAATATAAGAATACATTTTATTTAAATCTTCAATAAATTTTCTTTTCATTTTTTTTAAACAACACATTTCATAAATTAAAAGACCAAAATACCAAATATCACTTTTTTCAGTAAAGATAACTTTTTCATTTATTAATTCAGGAGAAACAATTGGATTATCATTATTATTTATTGATTCATCATGAGAAATAATATCATTAAAAGGATTTAATCTTAAATTATTTTCCTTATCAATATAAATATTAATTGAATTTAAATTATTATTATAAATATTTATAGTATGTAATTGATTTAAGGCATGAGAAATTTGAAAAATATATTTTATTATATTTTCTTCTGAAATATTTCTATTTATATCAAAATGTTTCATTATAATATTATTATATAATGTATCTGTATAATAATCTGTAATTAAAATAAATGAATTTGATATTTTATCAATAAATGAATCTCTATAATAAACTATATAATTTGATTTTAATGATGCTATTTTATTTATTTTATTTGCAATTGTATCAAATTTTTTTGATGATATTAATTTACCCCAATAATCATTTAATTTAAATTGATACATCGTATATATTTGATTATCTAATATTCTTTTAACTTTATAAATTGAAAAATTATTATTTATGTCTTCTGAACTTTTTACTTTTAAAATTTGAAAATCTTGCATTTTTGAAATACATTCTTCATTTTTAATCATTTAAAATAATTATTTGTGTTTAAAAATTTAATTTGAAATATTTATTTTAAAAATTATATTTTTTCAATTCTTATTAATATAAATACAATGGAATATTATCATTACTGTTAAATTCAACTGATGTAAAAAAAATTTCAAACATTTTATATTAACTATACTATATTATCTAAAGATAATAAATTAATAGAATAAACTATTTTTAAATAAAAATATATCAAAAAATAATAATATAATATACAATTTTCAAACATTCATTTTTAATTAAAAAAAAAAAAATAAATATGTAAAAATCAAATTAAATATGCTTAAATCTTCATAAAAAAAAATAAAAAAATTAACCAAAAAAAAAAATAAAAAATAAAAAAAAAAAATAAAACGACCATCTTAAAAAACCCAAAAACCCATAAAAAATAATAAAAAAAAAAAAAAATGAAATCATTAATATTCCTCTCTCTCATATTATTAACATTTTCCCGTGACTACAAACATTCAACATTAAAAGTAGGAGCAGTAAACAATTTAGAAGATTTATACATAAATGAAAACTTAGTAAAATTAGAAGGAGATGACTTAAACGACAAAGAAGTAGTAAAAGAATTAGATTTAGTATTATTCCCAGGAGATGAATTAAAATTAATAGTTTCAAATGGAAAACCAACAAAATTAAGAAAAAATTTACCAGAAGGAAGTGACAAACATTTATTCAACTTTAAACTTTTTGGTAAAGAAGGAGGATTTTTCGTTCAAAAAAAAGAAAAAAAATTTTTTGGATTTAATTGGGGTTATAATAAAAGAAATGATGATGATGATAATGAGAAATTAAAAACTAAACCTGAACATAAACATGAAAATGAATCACTTGATAAAGCTGGATTGGCTATTACTCTTAATTATTCTGATCAAGCTGGAAAGACTAAAACTTTTGTTAGTGGAGATGATTGGGAATGTAATGGAAAAAAAGCTGAACTTGTTGAAAAAGTTGGAGAAAATAATTATGGTTGGAAAGATAAATTAGATGATGATGCTTATGTTATTTGGGCTGAAGGAAATCCTAGAGTTGTTTCTTGTGTTTTTGTTATTCCTAAACTTTAAATAAAAAAAATTTTTTTATATTGGATTTTCTCTTTGATATTTTATTTTTGAATTATTTGATTTTTTAATAAAGGATTTTTTTTTATTTTTTTTTTTTTTTTTTATTTGTTTATATTTGTTTATTTTGTTTTTTTTTTTTTGGTTTTTTTTTTGGTTTTATTTTTTTTTATTGTTTAAGGGTTTTTTAAAAGGATTTTTTTTAAAGGATTTTTTAAATTATTACTTTTTTATTTGATTAGTTAATTCTAATTTTTTTGTTTTTTTTGTTTTTTTTTTCATTTCTTTTTTTTATTGAAATGACTTTATTAAAAGTATATTTTTTTTAAAACGAATTTCTTTTTTTATTTAAAAATAAATAAAAATAAAATTATAATATAAAACTAATTTATTTTTAAAAAAAAAACATAATAAAAAAAAAAATAAAATATAATTAATATAAAGATTTTTCCCATAATAAAAAAATATTATTAAAAAATAATACCATATTATATCATAAAATCCTTTTTAAAAAACCATAGAAAAAAATAAAAAATTAAATATTAGAAGGAGCAAATTTACTTTTTTCTTTTTTAATATAACCAATTTTAAATTTTCCAATAAAATTATCAATTTTAATATAAGAATGATACTTATTATATAATTCAGTCATATCTTTACCATAAACACTTTTTAATATATCAATTCCTCCAGGATGATAATCTAAATACATTGTAATATCATATACATTTCCATTATAAACTGTCCAAATTGATGGAGGAGAATTATGTTTTGATACTTCTTCCATTGTATATTCTTTTAATCCACCACTTGCTTGAACGCCTAATGGATCTGGGTTTTCTTTTAAAAATTTCATTAAGTCAAAATGAGATTTTGATGGAACTTTTTTACTCATTTTTTTTTTTTTGAATATATTAATTTTTTTTTATTTTTTTTTTATGTTTAAATTGGTTTGTATTATTTTTTTTTTTTTTATTTGTTATTAACTTTTTTTTTTTGTGTTTTTTGGGTATAATTCTTTTTATTTTATTAATGTTTTAGGGAAATTTTATTAAAGAAAATTTATTTTTTTAAATTTATTTTATTTATTTATTTATTTAATTATAATGTCAAATTTAGTTGGGCAAGAAAATATAGAAATTAAAGTAATAAATGGAAGAAATTATAGAGTATTTAAAAATATAAATCCAATATTTTACAAAGAAAATCAACAAATTCCAAATTATGATGAAAATAATGAAAAATTTAAAGACTTTGAAAATAATGATGATGTAGATTCTTATTCAGGAGATTCTAACTTTTTAGAAAGTAGTGAAGAAGAAGATAATGAAAATGAAGAAAATAATAAAAATAAAGAAAATGAAAAAGAAACAGAAAAAGAAAATGAAAATAAAAATAAATAATAATAATAATATTTTATATAAATTCTTCAAACAAAAATAAATAAAAAATAAATAAATTAATAATAATTAAGACAAAAATTTTTTTTTATTATTTCTTATATCTTTTATTTATAATTATTTATTTATTTTTTACCATTCTACAAAATTCTTCATAATTTAAAAATCCATCTAAATCTAAATCATTTTCTTTAACCATTTGAATAACTTCTTCTTCTTTTAAATTATCATCAATTTTAGAAAAAACATCAAATAGGTTTTGAGGTGTAACATAACCTTTTTTATTTTTATCAATTCTATTAAAAAATTCTCTTAAATCTTCTTCAGTATCAAAATTAGTTAATTTTTTATTAGCAATTTTAATAAAGTTTTTATAATCAATTTGTCCTTTTTCATTTATATCAACTTCATTTACTAAATCTTGTAATTCTGCTTCTGTACAAAACAAATCACATTTATTCATTAAATCTTTTAAAATATTAAAATTTATTACTCCATCTCCATTTTGATCAAATAATTTAAAATTATCTGCTAATTTTTTTTTTATTTCTTCATTCATTATTTTTTCTAATTTAATATAATTTAATTTTTTTATTGTGAATAATAATAATAAATAATAATTAATAATAATAATAAATAATAATTAAAATATGAAATATTATGATTTAAAAGTTTATTTTATTGTTTTATTATAATTAATCAATAAAAAATAATAAAAAAATTTATTTATTTTCTTTACTCTCATCATTTAATTTAATATTAATAAGTTTTACAATTTTAACAATTTTATCAATATTATCTTCACTTTCTTTTAAAACTAAAGGATAATAATCTTTTATTCCTTCAGTATTTAATAATTTAATTAATCCATAAGTAATAATATCTTCTTTTTCTTCATCTAATTCACCATTATATTTTTTAGGAAAATCAGACTCTTTAGTAATATATTTTATTAATCTTGAAATAATTCTAACTTTTCTATTTAAACCTAACATTTTATATGCTAAAATTCTAACATCTTCATTATCTTTTAATTCTCCTGATAATATTGTAATTAAAATATAATTTTTTTGAGCAGAAGTAAGTATAATTTCTCCTGCTGAATCTAATGGATAAAATAAATTTCTTTCTCCTTTACATTCTATTTCCAAATTTCTTAATTTTCTAATTTGAATATTCTCTTCTTCAAATATATCATTAAAAGTATATAATCTTATTTTATCTTTTTCATCTAATCCTATTTTAATAAAAACTTCAGTTAAAACATTTTGAACAAAATCATCTATATAATTTTTCATATATTTAGAAGAGTCCATTAGAACTATTATTTCATAATTTTTTTTATTTTTTTTATTTTTAATTTCAACGTCAATTATTTTTTGTAATTGTTCTCTACATTTATTTTTCCTTTTCTGAATAAATTCTTTTAATTTTTCTCCTTTAACATTCTCAATATTTTCTTCATTTTTTACTTCTTTTAAAACTTGACTTATTACATTACTTCTTTCATTTTTATTTCCTTCTGTATTTTTTTCTAAATTTTCAACATATTCAATATAATTATTCATTTTATTTTTAGCTTCTTCAGTATTTAAAACTTTATTTACAACAACTTTATTAATAATATTATCAAATACTTGATCATAGACTTGATGAAGATTTTTTTGATTTACATCACCATCATTTTTTAATTCAATAGATTTAGTTTCAGTAGATAAAGTAACAATATCATTTAAATTATCATAAACATTATCAACAAAAACTGTATGTTTTCCAGCAGTTAATTTTAAAGAATTAAAAGTTTGACCTTTTGGTTCAATTCTTAAATTTCCATTTTTACTAAAAATTTCCCATTCTGAAAGAGAATTAGGGAATAATGAAGCAATTATATTAGAAAATTTATCTATTTCATCATCTTTTAAATTATAATCATTTGGATAAAAAGTAGTTAAATTATTACTTTTAGAATTTTCTAAACTATTAAATCTTAATAAAGAACAAAGTGCTAAAGTATCAGGTTCTGAATCATCATTTGACATAAAAAGAATTGATTTTGAATTAATATTATTATATCTACCATTTAATCTTAAAAAAAGTGATTCTGCATTATTTTTTGTTTCATTTTGATCTTCAATTTCACCATCTGATAAAGTTAATATATTAATATTTGAATATGTTGGTATTTTTTCTAATACTTTTTCTAATGTTAATGGTACTTTTTGCATACTTGTTCCTCCTAAACATTCCATTTTTGAATTTAAAAAGTCTTTTTTTGTCATTTCATAATAATGAATATCACTCTCAAAACCAATAAAATAAAATTTTTTATTTTCAGGATATTTTAATAATTCAAATACTTTTGGCATTACTTTTGTTATTATTTCATTTACATAATCTCCCATTGATCCTGATATATCTAAAATTAAAATAAATTCTCCTTTGTTTAATTGTTCTTTCATACATTTTGGAATTTTTATTTTTATTACTGTCTCATCTGCTGCTCTACTTGCATGATATAATCCTTGTGTTTCTAAGATTTCTTCATTTTGGTCATCAGAAAATATGTTATCATTGTTTATTTCATTTTCATTTTTTTTTTTTGGTAATGTATTTTTATTTTCTTGACTTGAATTTGCTCCCATTTATTTTTTATAAGATTGTTTTTTATAATTTTTATTATTATTTATTGAGAGGATTTTTTAAATCCCTTTTTTTAATTTTTTATCATTTAAAAATATTTTAAATAATTAAAAATACTTATCTTTAAAATTTTTTTAAATCTTAATAATAATCTGAAAATGTATTTAAACTTATCTGCCTTTAAAGATTAAATTTTAATTAAATTAATATATATTTATTTAATTTTATAAAAAAAATAATTTTTCAATGTCTTTATATCCACCAAATAAATTTTTTAATTTTATAAATTTATCTGAAAAATATCTAATATTTCTATTTTCTTCTAATTCTAAATAAAATTTATGTTCTTTAATTGTATAAAAATGTAAATTCATTGTTGAAATATTCCATTTAATTTCATCATAATTTATAAATGATATTTTTGAATAAAATTCTTTAGTAATTTTAAAGAAAAATTTTTTTTTTTTAAAATCAATTAAATTATCACTTAAATTAATATAATTATCATATAAATCAATATAAATTTTTATAAATAATAAATTTTGAAAATTACTTTTATCATTTAAAAGATCTTTATCTTGTTTAAGAAATAAATAAATTTTTTTAAATGAAGGAAAACATTTTATAAATTCTTCATCTTTATTTTCTTTTTTTTTATTTAAATAATATTGATATAATAAAAGTAAATGTTTATATCCTGATTTTATTCTAAAAATTGTTAAAAGTCTATTTTTATATAATTTAATAATAGTTTCTTTAAATAATTTACCAAATTTTTTCTTTATTTTTTGACATTTATTTTTTTTAAATAATTCTATATCAATTTTACTTTCTCTATCTCTTTTACCAAATAAGTAATTTTCAAATTCTTTAATTCTTCTTCCTTTTGAATTTTTACTTAAACTATAAAAATTATTTATATGAGGAGTAGTTTGAATTTGAATTGAATCACTTTCATTATTGTAATCATAAAGATTTTCAAATGGATTATCACAAAAAAAAAGAATGTCCATTTTTATTATTATATATTTTATTTCTATTTATAATAGTTAAATAATAACCTAAATTTAAAAATTCATTTTTATTTTTTTATATTTTTAAATTAAAATTTATTTAATTATATTTTTAATTTTTTTTAAATTAATATATAAGATATTTAATTATTTAATTAATTGAACTTTTATCTTTCAAATTTTTGTTTTTTTTATTTTCTAGAATTAAATAAAGTTTTATCATCACATATAATTTTACAATCTTTATTTATTCCATATAATAGGTTTTCCCAATCAAAATTATTTTTTCTAAAATTTGAAATATTTAATTCCTTCAATTCTTTACAACCAACGAATAAATCTCTTATATAAGATACTTTGTCAATGCAAAAACTATTTAAATTTAAAGATATTAATGATGAACAATCTTTGAACATCTCCTCTAATTCAAAAATTTTGTAATTTTCAAAATTCTCTAAATTTAAATCAGTTAAAGAAGAACAATTTTTAAACATGAAATTCATATTTACAACTTTTGTAGTATTAAATTTAGATAAATTTAATTCTTTTAAAGAAGAACAATTTGAAAACATACTACTCATTTTAATTACACATTTCGTTCTAAAATTAGATAAATTTAATTCTTTTAAAGAAGAACAATTTGAAAACATTCTATCCATATTTGTAACATTTTTAGTATTAAAATTAGATAAATTTAATTCTTCTAAAGAGTAACAATTTGAAAACATACTATCCATATTTGTAACATTTTTAGTATTAAAATTAGATAAATTTAATTTTTTTAAAGAAGTACAATTTGAAAACATATAACTCATATTATTTACATTTTCAGTATTAAAATTAGATAAATTTATGGAAGTTAATTTATTACAATCATAAAACATAAAATTTAAATTTGTGAAAGTTTTATAAAACACAAATTTAATTTTATAATTTCCTGATTTTGGGAATTCATAATTATAACAAAAAGGTATTCTTTTATCATTAATAAATATATCACAATTTTTTACTTCATCTTCATTTTCAGAAGTTCCTTTAAAATCCCAATCAGGATAAATATTATTTGGATAAATTTTTTTAATTTCTTCATAAGAATTTATTATTTGTGTTTTTATCATTTCTTCACCTTTTTTAATTTCATAATCACAAATAATTTCATTTTTACTTTTTATATTAGATAAATTAATAAAAGGTATTTCTTTATATTTTATATTTTTATTCATCATTTCTAAATAATTGATATAAAATTCTTTATAATTTTTTTTCATATCATTGTCATATAAATCTTGATTTTGTTTAATTGATTTCATTTTTATTAATAAATTTTGAATATCTTCTTTAATTCTATTAAATGATTGAATATTTTCATCTATTTCATTAAATAATTTTTCTATTTTATTAATTTCATTTTCATTTAATCCTATATTTTCAAATGAAATTACATTATGAGATGAATGTTCAATATAGCATTTTTCACATATATTATTATTACAATTAACACAATAATAACTAAATTCGAGTTCATGTTTATTACAAATAAAATTAAAATTAGGTATTTTAAAATTAGAACAACTTTCTGTTTTTTCATTAAAAAAAGGATGATTAAAATATTCTTCCCAAGAAATTCTTTCATTAACATTAATTTTTAACATTTTAATAATTAAATCATTTAATAATTCATCATCACTTAAATTAAGTTTTTTTCCAGAATTTATATCTTTTAATAATGAATATTCATTTCTGCCATTATAAGGATATTCTTTATTTAATAAATAATAAATTATAATACCCAAACTCCAAATATCACTTTTACAATTTATTGTATCATCTCTTAATAATTCTGGAGAAGAAAATAAAGGAGTATGATCAACTGTATGTCCTGATATAGTATTTTCAAAATTACTTGAGCCATAATCAGTTAATTTTATTAAACATTTATTTAAATGTTTTAAACTAATTAAAATATTACTTGGTTTTAAATCTCTGTGTATTATATTATTTTCATTCAATATTTTAAATGCATTATTTAATTGATTTAAAAGATATTTTATTTCACTTATTGAAAATGGTTCTCTTTTTTTAATATATTCTTCTAAACTAAAATCACATAATTCCATCATTATATAATATTTTTTTTTTGTTTCATATGAATCTATAAATGATACACTATTCTCTGTATTCATTTTTTTCATTATTTCTATTTCTTGTAATATTGCACTTTTTTCTTTTTTTTGAAAATCAAATTCTTTTATTGCATAAGATTCATTTGTTTTTTTTATTGTTGTTTTATATACTTTACCAAAAGTTCCTGTACCAATTATTTCTGAATTATCATTGATATTTTGTATAATATTTAGCATATCCATTTAAAATTGTTTTAATATTTTATCTTTTATATTTTATATCATCTTATCTTTTCTAAAAAAGTTAACTATTAAATAAATAAATAAAAAAAGTTTAATTATATTTTTTTATTTAATTTTTTATAATATTTAATTATATAATAATTATATTATTAGTAATTGTATTATAAACATAAATAAATGATAAAAAAATATTAATTTTAATTTGTTAAAAATAAATAAAAAGTTATAAAATTCATTATTTTTAAATTCTATATGATTTTAATCTTAATAAATATATATAAATAATATATTTTTAATAAATATTTAATGCCTTTTTTTATGTTAT
>JAJMZS010003138.1:0-39700 GCA_023807205.1 Isotricha prostoma
ATTTAATCTTTTTAAAATATATTTATTCTTTCCAATATATATTCCAGGATAAAATTGATATACTTGTAAATAAGAAAAAATTTCTGTATTTTTTTCTTCCATAATTAATAATTATAATAATTAATAATTAATAATTTAATATTAATATTTTAATAATAATTTTAATTACTTCATAAAATAATTTTAAATTAAACTGTATTTTCTTCACTTACAATTGTATTTTCATTTGTTAAATTACTATCATTAATTGATTTAGAAATTAGATTTTCATAATCTAAAACATAATTTATAACATTATCTTCTTTATTGAAAAAATACAAAACAAAAATCCCAGATAATGTACCAATTAATAATAATAAAAATGTATTTATAATTATTAAATAATTATGAATATAAATTGATAATACAAGTAAAATAAAAAATGCAGAAATATTATTTGAAAAACCTTTAAATAAAGGATTATAAAATTGATTAATTTTTAGTTTAAAATATTCAGTTGATAATAAAAAAATGATAGTAATGAATGTTTTAAAAAAAAATAAAACAAAATAATTAATTGGAATTACTTTTACAAAAATTATATTTTGAATAAATAGTATTAGATTAAAACAAAAAGAAAAAATTCCTTGAAAAATTAATATAATATTAATTTTAATTTCTTCTTTTGATATTAAATATTTTTCAATTACTTCTTGTATTCCATTAATAATTTGACATAAAAATAAAATTGGTATTTTTTGAAAAAGAAATGTTTTAAAAGTATAATCTTCCATATAATAAATGAAAATTAAATTAAAAATAGAAAAAAATCCTATTATTAATAAAAAGATATTTTGTCTAAAAATAAAATCAATGTTTAATTTTTTATTTGAAACAATTAACACAGTTAAAAAATAAAAAAATCCTGAATCTAAACTTAATAAAGGAGAACAAAAAGTTAATTGTTGTTTTAAAAATTGTAAAGTTATTAATTGTATTAAAACAGGACTTAAAGAAATTATTAATATATCAGTTAAATTTCTTTTAATGTTATAAATATCACTCTGTATAATATCTTTATTACTTTTATAATAAAATAAAAAAAAGATAATTATTTTTATTATTGAATAAATTATCATTATTAAAAAAACTTGATAATCTTCAAATAAATTAAAAAAGTAAATAAAACCTAAAAAAGAAATAACTCCCTTAACACAATCAAAAAAAGAATAAATAATAAAAAAAGGAAATTTTTCTAAATCAAAACTCATTAAAATAAAAAATAAAAATGAAAAAAACAAAAAAAAATAAAAAAATTTTTAATATAAATAAATAATTAATTAAATAATTAAATTGCATTTAAATTTTTTTAACTTAATTATTAATAAATAATAATATATTTTTGATATTTAAGTTTATTTTAATTTTTACTTTTTTAAATGGAATTTTATAGGAATAAAAATAATAAAAAGAGTTTATATCTTGATTTTTTAAATGAAATATATGAATATAAAAACTTTTTAAGGAAAAATAATATTAATGAAAAAATAATGAAAAAAAGATTTGGAATATTAAATAAAGAAAATACAAATAATATTCAAATTTCATTTAAATTAAATAATAATAATGAAAAAAAATATTTTAATGAAGATGAAAAATTAAATCAATATCATATTCAATTTTTATATGAAAAAAGTTTATCTAATAATAATAATGAATTTATTAAAGATTATTATAATATAAATACATGTAAAAAAATCATTGAATTTATTTTGAATAATTCAAATAATGAAATAAATGAATATTGCTTTATTATATTAGGTAATTTTTTTCTGTCAAACAAAAATTTATATATAATTGATTTTTTTAATTTTATTTTAGAATATTTAAAACAATTTAATAAAGAAGAAATAGAATTGAAAGAAATTGTTATTATAAATTATCTTTTATGGTTGATTCAAATTTATATTATAAATGATAATAATATAAATCAAAATTTAATTATACATTTAAATTTTCTATTTAATAATAATTTACTTAATTATCAAGAATTATTTTCTGTGAAAAATAAAACAATTTATAATGAATTTATCTTCAATTTACTAAATATTTTCTCAATTGTATTATCTAAAAATTCACAATTAAATGAATTAAATATTACTATCTATTTTAATTTTTTTTATCAAATTAATTTTTTATTATTAAATAATGATAATATTTTACTAAGTTTAGAAATAGTAAATTGCAATTTAGAAAATGAAAATATAAATATTGATATTCAAAATTTTATTAATATTTTTAATTTTATTTTTGATAAATTTAAAGAATATAAAAATGAAAATGAAAAAATAATAATTTATCTATTATTAATTTTACAAAAGTCAATTTTTCTATTTCAAAATTCTGATATTTTTTCTTCTTATTTATCAGATACTAAAATTATACCAATTATAATTCAAAATTATTTCAAAGAATATAAATTATTAAAATATATTTTAAATATATTACTTTTAATATTTGAATACAGTTTAATTAATAAAAAATCAATTTTAATTTGTATAAATTATAATTTAATAGAAATAATAATAAATCAAATTAAAGCATTAAATGGAATAAATGTTAATATAATATTAAATTATTTAAATTTATTAATTAAAATAATTAAATTTTTAAATGAAAATAAAATAGAATATAGTAAAATGAATCTATTTTTAGAATCAATAAAATTTAAATTAGAACAATTTGCACTTCATTCAAATAAAGAAATTTCACAAATATCTAATTCCTTAATAAATTATATTATTATAAAAACTAAAAAAAATTATTCTTAATTCAATATATTATAAATAATGATTCAACATTAAAAATAGTATTTTTATCAACAGTAAAAAAATTTAAAAATATTTTTTAAATATGAAAAATAATATAGAATAAAAACTTCTTTAAAAATATATAAAACTAATTGTTTATAAAAATAAATATCAAAAAAAATATCAACAAATTATTATTAAAAAAATTCTATAAAACAAAAAATATATTCTAATAATTATTAATAAAATAAATAATTTATATGGGAGTAAATTGTTGTCATAATATAGAAAAAAATTTAACATTTGATAATATAGATAATATAGATGAAGTATTTATAAAAGGACCACCAAAAATTTCAACACCAAAAAAAATAGAACCAGTAGTTTCAATTCAAACTGAAGAAATAAAAGATTCTGAATGTAAAAAAGAAGAAGAAGAAAGTTTAAAAAATAATATTTTTTCAACAATAAATAAAATAGCAATTAGTAAAGGTTCAACTAAAAATGAGACAATATCAAATCAAAGTCAAAGAAAAAAATTAAAAAAAGAACATAAAGATATAGAATTAATTAATGAAAAATTAGAAAAACCAGAAAATATAAAAGCACTTTTAAAAGAACATAAATTAATATTAGATGGAATGGATGATTCATTAATAAATTTAATTATTAATTGTATTAATTTTCTTAGAATTAAAAAAGATGTTGTTTTTTTTGATAGAAATAGTAAGCAAGATGAATTATATATTATTACAAAAGGAAAAATTAATGTTATATTAAATTCAAAAAGATATATTTATGGTAAAAATACTTTTATTAATACTAATTTATTAAGAAAAACAAATAAAGATTTTAATTTAAAAGCTTATTCTAATCATATTCAATTATTTTCTTTAAAGTTTGATAAATATAACAATATTATAAAAGAATTTAATGAAAAATTACTTGAAGAAAGATTTTTAATTATTAAAACCGTTTATTTATTTAGTAATTTAGATAGAAAAAGTTTAAATTATATTTGTCAAAATTCTATTATTCATAAAACAAAAGAAAGAAAATTATTAATTGAAGAAGATAAAGTAAATGACTCTATTTTTATATTAAGTGATGGAAAAATTATATTATCAAAAGGAGAACAAGTTTTAAAAAAAATATCTAATTCTAATTATGTTTTTGGAGAAATAAATTTATTTAGAAAAGATACTAAAAACTATTTTTCATATTATGCATTAGAAAATAGTGAAATATACGAAATAAAATATCAAACAATAAAAGAAATATTTAACACAAATTTTTTTACCGAAAAAATAATAAGAAATATAGCATTAAACTCAGTTAAAAAATGTGATATATTAAATCAATATTTTTCAATAAGTAATATTGATAATTTATTAAAATTATTTGATTTAAAATATTATTGTAATGATACAATAATAAATAAAAGACAAACAAAAATTCTTTTATATTTATGTGGAAATATTTATTCATTAATAAATAATAAAAAACAATCTTTAATAATTCAAAGAGGTGATATAATAAAAGATGCATTAGCAACAAATAATATAATATTAACTTGTGATGAAACTTTAGTCTTAGAAGCAAATTGGTATGATATATTAAAATCAATAAAATTTTACACAATGCAAAATTTTACTTTATATGAAATAATAAATTTACTTCGTCAAAATATAGAAAATAAATTTAATAAAAGAAATTTTTCAGAAATAAAATTTTTACGTATAGCAGAATCAATAAAATTAAGTCGTTTTCAAACAGGAGAAATTATATTAAAAGACGGTCCAATAAGTGATAAATATTATATAATAGTAAATGGAAATGTAAGTGAAACAGTAAATGAGATGGAAATAAGAATATTAAATAAATTTGATTCTTTTGGTGATATAATAAATAAAGATGAAAATTATCAAATTCGTCCTTCTTATATTGCAAAAAGTGCAACAACATGTTTTTATATAGAAAAAAATAAATATGAAACAATAATGGAAGGTGATTTTTTAAAACAATTTCATTCAATAATGGAAGAAGAAAATTCACCTAATAAAAAATCAAAAAATAAAATGATTCAATTAGAACAATTATTTTATATAAGAGATTTAGGACAAGGTTCTTATGGTAAAGTTTATTTAGTTGCTTCATCTTTTTCAAAACAATTTTATGCATGTAAAACTGCAGAAATTCAAGCAATGGCTTTAAATCCAGAAAGAGCTCAATATTATTTAAATGAAAAATCAATTATGAATAATTTAGAATTTACTTTTATTGTTACTTTATATAATACTTTTAAAACAAGAGATTATATTTTTTTTTTATTAGAATATATTCATGGAATGACTATGAGAAATTATTTAGATTCATATAAAAAACAAGATACATTAAGAAATTTAAATGAAGTTAAATTTTATGGTATAATAATAAGTTTAATTATAGATTATTTACAAACAAAAAGAATAATTCATAGAGATTTAAAACCAGATAATTTAATAATTGATCATAAAGGATATTTAAAAGCAATTGATTTTGGAATTGCAAAAGATATAACTGGAAAAGATCATACAAATACAATAATAGGAACATGTAAATATATGGCACCAGAAATAATAAATGGTAAATCTTATTCTTTTTCTGTTGATTATTGGTCAATGGGTATTATTTTATATGAATGGTTTTATGGAAAAGTTCCTTTTGGTTATGGAATGGAAGATCCTATTAAAATATATAAAGAAATTAATGAAAGAACACCAATTTTACCTTCTGATATTAAAAATGAAAAATTTAATGATTTTATTAAGTGTTTATTAGTAAAAAATCCTAAAAAAAGAATTAAAGATTTAGAAAGAATTAAAAGACATCCTTTATTTGAAAATATGGATTTTGATAAAGTTTTAAAAAGAGAATTTCCTGCTCCTTTTATTCCTATTATTGAACCTATTATTCAATTAAATGATAATAGTTTTTCTTCTTATACACATTTTACTCAGTTTATGAAAAATCATGTTTTTTGCTCTTCTACTGAATTAGATGAGTTGATACAAAAAAATTATCAAGCTGAAGATTTGTTGAGTGATTTTTAATTTTTTTTTCTTTTTGATAATGAGTATTTGAGTTTATTATATTGTTTTTTTTAAAATAGATTTTTTTTAATTATCCTTCTTTCAATTTTTTCATTTCTTTTGTTAGATTTAGTGTTTTTACTATTTTTAAATTATTGATTTTAGATATGAATATAATGATAATCTCAATGAATTGTTTATGAATGAAATATAATTATTATTATTTATAATTTAAATATAATAGAATATAATTATTAATTTTAGTATATGTTTGTATAATATTGTAATACTTTTTTTAGCAATTGATATATTAATTTTTATGAATAAAATAAAATATATATAAAATATTTATAAATATAGAACATTACAAATTTACATTTTATTAATTTAAAAATATTTTTAATAATAATACTTTTTATTTCTATATAAATAAAAAGAATTTACATTTAATAAAATATACCATACATTAATCATAATATAAATAATAAAAATAATATATTTAAAATATAAAAAAACCTTAAAAAAAATAAAAATAAAAAAATTAAATATCTCAAAAAAAATTTTAAATCCAATAAAATCATAAAAAAAAAAAATGGAACAACCATTATTCTCTCCAAATAATCAATCATCAAATCAAGTAGACCCAAATCTTCCCCCATTACCAGAAAATTTTTCCCAAGCCTTTTTAAATCGTCTTCAAAACACAAACTACCTTAGAATATATTGGGACAAGCCATTACTTCCTTGTTTAGGAGAAACAATATATCACATATACACAGTAGGTCAAATAGACGATGAATTTAAAACAAATGAAAATGAAGAATATTTATTTAGAGGAAAAAATGAATATTGTTCATTAGTAAAATATTTTCCTCAATGTAACGATGGTTTAAATTTTAAATTATGGACTTGTGGTTCAAAAGAAGATTTACCAAATGATTCAAATTACTTTTGTACTTATGAAATAGAACCAAGTGGTTTATTATCTTGTTTTTGTAAAAAAAATATTGAAATTCCTAAACCAGAACTTCCAGAAGTTAAATTAGAAATAAAATTACCTACATTAAATGGATGTAAAGTTTCATGTTGTTATGATAAAGATTTAGTAAATTTAACAATGAAAACTTCACCTTCAAAAATGGAAATTTCTTCAGATTCAAATGAAGTTAATTTTGCAATTGTTAAAAGAAGAAAATCATATTTGTTACCAAAAGTTGTTAAAAAATTTTATGGGTATAATTCTTCTGATTTTAAATATCAACTTGGTGGTGATGGATGTGATTATACTTTTTGTGCTGGATTAACTAAATGTTTTAAAGATCATATTGAAAGAATTTTAATTAAAAATATTAAAAATATTAATGGTGATGTTGAAGGAGGAATTTATTTTTGTAGACATATTAAAGGTTTAAATGTTTGTGGATTTTGTGAAGAAGATTTTTATGAAATACATTTACCTCAAAATTGTACTGTTGATCTTAAATTGTTGATACTTGGAGAAGCTTTTGAATTTCTTATTTGCGGGATTAGTTTTTAAAAAATTTTGTTTTTTATGATTTTTTTTGCTTTTTTTTTATTTGTTTTTTTTTGTTTTTGAGGGGCTTTTTATTTTTTTTTTTTGAATTTTGAAAATTTTGAGTTTAGTTATAATATTTAATAAATATTTAAATTTTGAATTTGGATATTTTTATATCTTTTTTTTTATTTTTTTATATTTTTCTTTTTTTAAAAAAATGTTTTATTATAATAATAAAATATATTTTTAACTATTTTTTTTTATTATTTATTCTTCTTCATTTATTGGTTGTTCTTCATTATTAGGGAATATAATTTTTCTAGGGAAAATATTACTTTCAAGCATTTTAATAATATCCTTATTTAAATTTAAAATAGTATAAATTTGATAAGCAGAAAAATTTTTAAATTCTTCCCAACTAAATTTATTTTTTTTCATATTAACAACTTTACTTAAATTATGACTTTCATCAACCATATTTTTAATAACTTTATAAACTAATCTTGAAGGATTTGATTTTGCTTCAATTGGATAACCATATTTTTTTCTTATATTATTATTAATAATTGGTAATTTTAAAGTAGTATCATTTTTAATTTGATTTCCATTAATATTTCCTTTAACTATTTCAAAATATAAAGAATTTCCATTATTAATATTATTATTTTTATTATTATTTATTACTTTATCTAATTGAATTTCATGTATTTTTAATAATTCTTTTGCAATTTCATGTAATCCTTCATTAAAAATCTTTTTAAATGTAAAACAATCTGAATTCATTTCTGTTATTGCTTTCATTAAATGTTCATTCTCTTTTTTTTTTTGTTTATGTAATTTTTTTAATTGAATTATTTTATTATATTGATTTCTTATTTCTTCATTTTCTTCTACAATTTCACTTATATTAATTGAATTTGGTATTTTTTCATTTAAAGTTTGATTATTATAATTATTATTATTTCCAAATAAAGTTTCGTTTATTGAATTTGAATTATTATTTATTCCTAAACTTGTATTTAAATTCATTGATGAATTATTTAAATTAATACTTTGATTTTTTTCAATTTTTGATATTTGATCCATTAATTTTAAATTTTCTTTATTTAATTCTTTTAATTTATCACTTTTTGATTTAACTTTCATTTCTAATTCAGGAATTGTTTCTTTTAAATAATTAATTTTTTTTAAAACTTCTTCTCTCATTTCATAATATTTATTATATAAATCTTGTTGTTGATTTATTTTTTCATTAAAATGATTTATTAATTTTTCATTTATATTATTTCTTGCAAGTTCTTCAATTTGATTTTTTATTTCTGTTTGTTCTTCTAATTTATATTCTTTTTCTCTATCAAATTCACTTTTCATTTTATAATTTCTTTGATTTTCTCCATTTTTTACCCAATCTTCTATATTATGAATTGCACTGTTCATTGTAAATTTTGACACTGATAAATCTTGTTTATATCTTTCATATAAATTTTTTTTCTTTGGAAGATTTTCTTCTAATTCTTCTACTTTATCTTTTTCTTCTTCTGTTTTTTCAATTTCTTTTGTTTCTTTTTTTTCCATTTTTTTTATTATAGTTTTAATTTATTAAGTATATAAAAGTTATATTTTTATTAAATAATATTTTTAAGAAAAATTATTAATTAATCCTTTTTTTATCATTTATTTAAAATATAAAATCATTTATTTCAAAAAAAAAAATTTAATAATGAAAAAAATTTTCATTTTTAAATAAATTTTTCAACCCAAAAAAAAAAAAAAATGTTTTTAACTCCAAATTTTCAAAGTTTTATCTTGACTAGCAGTAACAATTCTTCCATCTTGTAACAAATCCATAGAAACAATTCCAGTAGTATGTGCTCTTTCCATAATAGTTTTTTCATAAATATTACAACCTTCAATTTTCCATTCTTTTAAATTTCCATTCCAATCACCAGTAATTAATCTATCATGAATTAAAAGAAAACAACTTAAATAATCACTTTTCAAAGTACTAATTTTATTAACAATATTATATTTAAAAACATTAAAAACAGTAATTTCATTTTTTCCAAAAACACATAAAAATTTATCATCAATCATTTTTAAACAATTATTCCAAGGTGTAATATTAATATTTTTAAATCTTGCTTTAATAATATTTAAATTAAAATCATAAAATAACATAAAATTATCATAAGACGAAACACCACAAATTTCATTTTGTTTAACTTCACAAATATCATGAATCATATCTTTAAATTCATTAACAATAATATAATTTGGTTTTAAATTACTATCATATGTAATAATAGTTTTATCTAATGAACAAGTACATAAATTTCCATTTTGTAATTCAATTACTTTATAAATTGCTTTATCATGTGATTTAACACAAGAAACTAAATTATAATTTTGATTTGATATTGAATAAAAATGTAAATATCCATCTTCTGAACATGAAACAAGAAGATCATTTCTTAATTGATGAATATATAAAATTGAATTTGTTTTTTCTTTTATTTGAAAATCTAATGTTAATGTTTGTATATTGTGAATGTTTATTATGTAATCACATCCTGATGATGCTATTCTACCATCGTTTAATATTAATACACAGTTTGGATTTTGAGTATGGTATTTTAATATGTCACTTTTTGTTATGTTTGCTAAGATTATTGAGTCTGTTAAGAGAATTGGTGGTTGAGGTTGTTGCATTTTTATTAATTAATTTTTTTTTTATTTATTTTTAATTTTTTTTTATTATTTTTATTTTTTATTATTTTTAAAAATGTTTTTAAAATGTTTTATTTTTGATATTTTAAAAGAGAAATTTAGTTTATTTATAAAAGGGTTTTATTAATAAAAATTTTTTAAGTTATTATTAAATGAATAAATTATTATATAAAATATTTATTAATTAAACAAATGAAAAATCCTAATATAAAATAATAAAATTGAAAAATAAAATCATTTTAATGGAAGATTCAGAATATACAAAAACAATAACAATAAAAGACCCAAATACAAAATCTCCATTAGAAATTACATTACGTTTAGCAAAAGAAAAAGAAATAAATGACATAATAGAAATAGAAAAAATATGTTTTCCTCCATCAGAAGCAGCAAATGAAGAACAATTTAAAGAACGTTTCAAAGCATTTCCAGAAAATTTTATAATAGCAGAAAATAAAAAAGAAAATAAATTAATTGGTTTTATAAATGGTTGTACTTATGATAAACCAATTTTACCAGATGAATTATATCATAATACTAAATTACATAATTCAAAAGGTGATTTTCAAACTGTTTTTGGATTAGATGTTATTCCTGAATATAGAAAACAAGGAGTAGGTGGAAATTTAATTAAATTTTTAATTGAATTATCTAAAAAAAGAAATAAAAAAGGAATTGTTTTAACTTGTAAAGATTATTTAATTCATTATTATCAAAAATTTGGTTTTGAATGTAAAGGAGTAAGTGAATCAAGTCATGGAGGAGCAAAATGGAATGATATGTTATTAATGTTTTAATTTTTTTTATTTTTAGTATTTTATTTGTTAAAATTTTAATATTTAAAAAAATTGGAATATTAATTATTTTAATATAAAATTTATTACAACATAAAACAAAATTTTTTTAATAAAAAAACAATAATTAAAAACAATAAAAAAAAAAATCATCATTTAAAAAAAAAATGTCACGTGAATTTATATCAATTATATTATTAGGAGATACTTCAGTTGGAAAAACAAGTTTATTAAAACAATATCATAATAAAACATTCGATGAAAATGTATTATCAACAATAGGATATGAATATAAATTAGATAAAGTAACAATAAAAATAAATGGAAAAGAAAAAATTATTAAATTAAAAATTTGGGACACTGCAGGTCAAATAAGATTTAGACAACAAGTTATTATTACATTAAAAAATTGTTTAGGTGCAATTCTATTATATGATGTTACTAGAAAAGAAAGTTTTGAAGCAATTAATGAATGGATTAAAATTATTGATAGTAAAAAAGATATTGAAAAATTTCCTATTGTTTTATGTGGAAATAAAACTGATTTAGAAGAACATAGAATTATTTCTTATCAAGAAGGAGAAAAATTTTCTCAAAAATATAATTTTCCTTTTTTTGAAGTTAGTGCTAAAAATAATATTAATGTTAATGAAGCTTTTGAATGTTTAATTGATAAAATTGTTGAATTATATAAAAATGAATTTTGTGAAAATAATTTTATGGGAGATAATTTTACTTTGGAAACTAATAATAATGTTAATAATAAAAAAAAAAAATGTTGTTAAAATATTATTATAAATAATAAAGATTATTTATTATTTCATTTTTAAAAGATAAGATTTTTAAAATATTAATTATTTTATTTATTAAAAAAATAGATAAAAAATATTTTTTGATAATAAATAGTATAAATTAATATTTTATGTATTATTCTCTAATAGAAAAATAATTTAAAATTAAAATAAAATAAAAATATAATTTTTATATCAATTTATTTTAATTTAATTGTTTTAAATTATATATTTAGATGTTTAAAAAAAATAATTTAATCAAATTTTTCATTTTCTAATTCTTTCATATTTAAAATATGTGATTGACTTTTTATATGTTCTAAAAATTTTTTAGAAGCATTTTCATAAATAAGTTGTGCCATTTTTTGATTAACAATTAATTCATTTGTAAATATAACTTCATGTTCTTTAACAACATGTTCAAGATTCATATTAGTTCCACAAATTCTTTCTCCAAATTTATTAATTTCTTCATTATGTTTTTTATTCATTTCTTCAATTGCAATTTTTTGAGAATCAAATTCACAAATTTCACAAATTGATAAAATATTAATTTCATTATATAAATTAATTTTAGTTTGTCTTATTAATGGTTTTAATTTCCTATAATCATATTTTAAATATTCTTTATCAAATTCAATAAATTTATCTTTTCCAAATAATTTAATCATAATTTGACTTTCTTCAGAAAAAAAATTTTTTTCTCCTATACAATAACCAATAATATGTAAATTTAAAGGACATAATAAATAAAAATCAGGATCTAAATCATTATTTAATTTATATGAAATAATATAATCATCATTTTCAAAATTTCTTTCTTTAATTTTATCAATTGATATTTTATTTATTCCATAAATATAATTTGTTACAATATAATCTTCTCCATTTTTTTGTATTAAAGATATACCATCTATTTGAGAAATAAAACCCTTTTTTTTCCCACATTGTTTACAATAAATTTCTGGTTGAGTTTGTTCAAAAATATTTTTTCTTTCTATAATACTTTCTAAAAAGTTTTTTTTCATTTGTTCATATAATATTCTTTCATCTTTTAATCTATCTTGTCCTTCTTTTGTCCAAAGTCTATAATCTTCATTTATTATTAAATGTTTTAAAGGTTGAAAAAAATCATCATAATTTTCATTATTGTAAATTTCTTTATAATCATTTTTAAATTTTATTATTTCTTCATTTAATCTATTTTCATTTAATTGATTTTCAGATAAATCATCAAAAGTATTTGGAAAATATTTATATAAAAGTGTACTCCAAGTATCTCTTTTTATTATTTTAAATCTTTTTCTATTTATTAATTGATTAAAATTTTTTTCTAATGCTATTAATAAAGTAATATCATTTGTATAATTATTAAAAATTAATTTATTTAAAGATAATCTTATTGCATTTATATTTTGTACATCAAGAGAACAAAATAAATAATTAAAATCTTTTTTAACTCCATTTAAAATAAAACTTTTATATTGTGTTTTCTTTACATTTGGAAAAAAATTTGCATTAGGACAAAAAATTAAATTTAATAAAATTTCAATCATTGGAATTTTTGGTAATGAAGTTATATTTTTTGCAATTGGTTTTACTCTCGTTTGAAAATATGAATCATAAACAAAATTATATAAAGGAATATTCTCTTCATTTTTTTCTATTGTAATATGATTTATACTACTTGAATCTAAGAAAACTTTATTATATAAAAAATCATCATAAAAAGATAATTTATAAGAAAAATTTACTTCATTAATATTATAAAAAGGAGAATTAAAATCATTATTTTGAAAAATATAATTTGTTTTAACTCGATTTGAAGTAAGAAATAATATTTCTTTATATATTTTTTCATTAATTAAACCATTTGAATCTAAATATTCAATTGCACATTCTTCTTTATTTTTTGAAAATTCTTTAAAATCATTACATTTTCCATATTTTTCTTCAATATTTATTTTTATTAAATTTGGATTTCTATTATTTGGTATTTTAATAAATAAATAATTTGAATAATCTTTTTGAAAATAATTTTTTTTTAATTGAATATCTTCTTTTGATTTATATTCTGCTTTTAACATATTTCCAAAAAAAGCTCCTGTTATAATATATTTCATTTTATTATAATTAATTTCATTATCTTCAATATCATTAAAGAAACAATTATCATTTTCTTTATATATTTTTAATCTTTTTAATTTTTTTTTAATATCATTAATAATAATAACACTTTCTCTTAAAACTTTAAAATTCAAATAATTACTTTTACAAAATTTCTTCATTCCAGAAACAAAATTTTTTTCTTCATGTCTCAATTTTTTTAAACCTTTCAAATAAATCTCTTCAAATTTAAATCCAAATTGTTTAAACCAATCTTTAAAAGCTCTATAAGCACCAATAACATCAGAATAAGTATTATCACAATATTTACAAATAGTTTTATAAAAAAATTCCCTTGAAAAATTTTTACTATTACTTTCTTTAAAAATTGATTTATCTTGACTTAAAATACTAGAAACAATAATACCAAATTCAATTAAATTAAAACCTTTACTTATCATAATTAATCTAGAATATTTAATATCAATTGGTAATTCTGCATAAATTTTACCAATTGTAGTTAAAATTCCACTTTCCGAATTGTCATTTTCTTTTAAAGCACCATAATAAAATAAATTAATAATAGAATGATCAATAGAAGAATCAGAAGGTTTATCAATAGCTTGATGTAAAATTTCTCTTGGTTCACCACAATTATAAATCTTAAGTTTTAATATTACTTTTTCTAAAGGAATTCTTAAAATTTCTGGAGAAGGATATTTTTTTAATTGAGTTAAAAATTGTTTTGTTATTAATCTAAAGCAAAAACCATTTTTTACTCTTCCTGCCCTTCCTGCTCTTTGATTTAAACTTGCAATTGATGCCCATTTTAAAGTTAAACATTCTCTTTTATTTTTAGTTTGATAATATAATTCTTTTAATAAACAAAAATCAATTATGAATGATGTGTCTTGTATTGTTATTGAACTTTCTGCTATATTTGTTGCTAATATTATTTTTCTAAATGATGATGATTCAAAAACTCCAAATTGTATTTCTTCATCTACATTTGAATGTAAAATTATAAATTTTAATTCGTTTATTTTTGAAAAATTTTGAATTATATAATTTTTTAATGCTGTTATTTCTGCTATTCCAGGTAAAAATATTAAAATTGAATCATTTTGTTTTCCAAAATATTGTAATGTATGAATTAATTCTAATAAATAATTACATATTTGATAAATGTGTTTACTTATTTCTGGATTATTTATATCAAATGATGGTTTAAATTCAATTTTTTTTATTATTATATTATTATTACATACTTCACTAAATTCTGAATTAATTTCATTTAATTTTGAAATAATATCATCTAAATAATAAAATGCAACAATAAAAGTTGGTTTTAATATTCTAACAATTTTAGCTGCATCATGTGTTAATTTAGTTTCTTTTTTTTCATCTTCTTTTTTTTCATTTTTTAAATACCAATCATCATCATCATAAAGAGAATTATATTTTTCAATTTTAATACTTTGTGATTTTTCAAGTTTAGTAATTTGATTAACTTTATTAATTTCAGTAATAGAAAAATAATTAGCAAAAATTTCAGGTGAAATTGTAGCACTCATTAAAATTAATTTAACATTAATATTATCTTTAATAAACTTTCTAACTAAAATTAAAACAAAATCAATATTAATATCTCTTTCATGTACTTCATCAATAATAATATGAGTATATTTAATTTGATTAGAATTTGAATTATTATGTATTAATTCTTCTAAAAAAATTCCAGTTGTTTTAACAAAAATACAATTATTAGGATGACATAAATTTTTTGTTGCGATTTGTACTCCAACTATATTAATTTCTTTTATTTCTTTATCTAATGTTCTTTTTATACTTTCTGCTGCTAATCTTCTTGGTTGAGTTAAAAGTATTTTAACTTTTTTTTTTTCATATTTTGATTTGTAATATATCATTTTAGGAACTTGTGTTGTTTTTCCACATCCTGTTGCGCCTGTTATTATTGTTACTTGGTTTTTTTCTATTGATTCTAATATTTCATTTATATTTTCATATATTGGAAGTTTTGGATTCACTTCATAATCATAGTCACGTTTTCTTTTTAAAGATAAGTGAGTCATTTTTTTTTTTTTTCTTTTTTTTTTTTTTGATTTTTTGATTTTGTGTTTTTTATTTTGGTTTTTTATTTTTTTTTTTTTTTTGAAAAGGAGATTTTTTTTTATTTTTGTCTTTTTTCTTTTTTTTTAGTTTTTTTTTATTTTTTTTATTTTTTTTTGAGATAATTTTTAAAATATATTTTTATATTTTTATCTATTTTATTAATAATTTTAATTTAAAAAATACTAATTAATATTTTTTTAACTTTTTTTAAATATAATCTTCAGGTTGTAAATTTATATTAATTTCTAAAATAATAACTCCACCTTCAATATAATAACTTTCTCTTTTCAAACATAAAATAGAAAAATATTTTCCTGGAGTTTTATTTTTAATATTTATTTTAAATTTAAAATCTTTAATTTCTTTTTGTTTAATATTAGGAACAGGATAATTTGCATTTTCAAAAAGTAAATGTGGTTTTAATTCTTTAAACCAATTTTTTGAAGAATTATATCTTCCAAATTTCATTTTATTACTAATTGGTTTATCTCCTATATTTTCTATAGGTAATGAAATTTCATAGTCTTCTTGATTTTCTTTAAAATCAATATTTATTATATTTTTTTTTAATAATATTTTTATTTTATAATCATCATCATATCTGAATGTTTCTTCTTTTAAAATATCTTCTATTTCTGTTATATTATATTGTTTTATTTCTTTTTCATTTTGAAATATTGTATTTTTTTCTTCTCCATTTTTTACATATAATAAATCATGTTTATGATGATTTATATTTTGAAAACGTAATTCACATAGTTTACAAATTGAAAAATTTGGACATTCTACACATTTAAAATAAAATTTTGTTGTTATTGTTTCATCACAATATGTACAATTTATTTTTTTTTTTATTTTTTTATTTTCTTTAATGTTATCATAATTTACTTTTAATGTACTTTCTGTAATATTTTTGACATATTTTTTTATTTGAGTATATATTAAATGATTTGACTTTAAAAACATTTCTTTTAATTTCTCAATATCATTTTGAACTTCATTAAAAATATTAATTGTTTCTGAAAATTTAAAAGTTGGATATGATAATTTACTATTATCTAATATAGATTTTTCAAGAGAAGGACTTATAATATATAAATATTTTTCTTTTGTTTTTAAATCACAAAACTTTTCATAACTATCATCATCATTTATTTGTATTTTATTATCATTTTCATAATATTGTAATATGAATTTTGATAAATCAATCATAAAAAATTCTGAAATGAGTTTTTTTAAATTAGCAAAATTTTTTACTTCTTTTAACTCTAATTCCCTAACTCGATTATAAAATTGAAGATTAATCATTGTTTTGATTTAAATTATTATTATCTTAATAACTATTTTAAATATGTAAATAATAAAAATATTTAATTTAATATAAACTATATATGAATTTATAATTTAAATATAATATACTAAAATAAAAAAAATCAAACCATAATCATTAAAGTTTTACTAATATAAAACAAAATTTTATTTTTTTTCTTAATAGAAATATTTCTTAAAAGAAGAGAAATAAAACATAAAGCAACAGGAGTTAATAAACTCATCCAAAAAGAATTTAAAGCATCCTTAATCCAATTAATTTGAGAATTTTGATAAACGGCACAAAATGCAGTTATATAATACCAAAAAAAAATTAAAGTAAAACAAGTAACAATAATAAAAACTCTTATTTTACAAATACACATATTAATAATTGAATTACATTGTCTATAATAAATATTATTTTTTTTAAGTTTCTTTTTTAAAAAAAGTAAAATTGGTTTTGAACTTATTAAATAATCTAAAAAACAACAAAATAATTGAGTTAAAATTGAAGATAAAATTGTTTTTGGAAGAGTTGTTACATATTCTAATGCACCATCATTATAATTTTTAGAAATATATTTATCAGTATAAAAAAAGGCATTAAAAAAAAAATCTGTTGCAGTTCCTATTAAAAAAGAAGCAATTTTTAATTGTTTTAACATTAAATGTTTATTAAAAAATAAACAAAGAAAAATTTGTTTATCTTTTAATTCTTCCCAATATGCATAAAAAATATTTCTTTTGTCATATAATAATGCAGATTGAAATGTCATTTCATCATATTCGAAACACGCCTTTGTTTTTATATTTTTTTTTATATTTTTTTTTTTAAAACGTGAATTTGTATCATTTGGTCCTAATATAAATGTTGTTGTTGTTCTTTTTGAATATGAATTTATTGAATGATTTATTGAATTATTATTTTGAACAGAATTATTATTTAATGTATTATTTTTATTATTATGATTATTATTATTATTATTATTCTCATTATTATTATTATTTAATAAACTTAAAAGTTTATTTGCTTTTATTGATAATATATCTGGTTTTATTATATAATTATTATGAAGTGATGTAAGAATATTTATATTTTTTCTATGTCTTTCTATTTTATCTAAATCACTACTTTCTTTTTTTTCCATTTTTTTGTTGATGCTGTTATGAATGTTAATTATATCATTTGATCCTTTATTTTCTTTATTGTCATCAATATTTATTTCTTCACTTAATATTATACTTTTACATTTTGTATGAGTTAAAAAATTTTCATTATCAAAAATAATAGAATTGTTATTTTTTTTTTTTTTTGGTGGATTTGAATTTTCATATTTATTTAATACAATATATAATGCAATTTTTTTTCTTCCTCTAAAAACATATTCTAATATTAAAATAAAGTAAATTAATCCAATAAATAACATAATAAAATTTCCAATATTTATTTTTAATATTTTCTTATTAAAAACTTTATTATAACATAAAATAACTTCATAATTACTAGAAGTAAAAGAAGATTCATTTTCATCATTATTTTCATCTTCTAATTTATTTTCTTCTTCATTTATATTAATAATTGAATTAATTGGACAAACACATTCAACAATTTTATTTTCTAAATCAATTTTTAAATAAGTACATTTTTTTTGACATAAAGAAATATTTTGATAATAACTTTCTTTTCTATCATTTAAAGTTACATCAGTTCCATTTTCACTTGTAAAATTATAACAAATATCATTAAAAAAATTATCTTCTTCATTAAAAATATCAATATCATTTTCTAAAAATTTTTTTGCTAAATCAATATCAATATTAGTCTCATTTGTAATAATATAATTAACTTTTACATTTAATTCACTACAAACACTTAAATTTAATAATTTACCAAATTCATTAAAAACTAAATATTCAATTTTATTAACAACAAAATTTTGATTAATATATTCAATTTTTGAAAATAAAAAATTATCTTCATTCAAATTATAAGCACTTTTAAAAACATTTAAACATTCACTAAAATCAACTAATAAATTTTCAGAATAAGAATCATTATAAACAATAACTTTAATATTTCCATGATTAAAATTTAATTCAACATTTTTAGGAATACTTAAAATAATTTCTCCAATATCTTTAATTAAATTATTAATATTATTTGGTATAATATAACAAATTTTATGTAAATCATCAATTAAAGTATCATCAGGACAAAACTCAACACAAGTATTTTTATATAAAAATGTATCATCATTACATTTATCAAAACATTGATTTAAACTTTCATTATAAATTGGAAAATCAGAAGGACAAAAGTCATTTTCAGTACAAAGATAATTTTTAAAATTATTATTTTCTAATATATAAATTCTGTGTCCTTTTTCACATTCTTTTATACAATGTGAAAAATCATAAATTGAAGGAATGTAATGTTTATTATAATCACAAATTAGACAATTTGTATCATATGAAGTTGATTTATCAAAACAAGTTAAACATTCTTGACTACATTCATTAAATTTTTGTTCTATTTCATCAAAGTAATAATGTTCTATTAATGTTGTATTTTTATAACAATTAAAATTTGAATTTATGTTATTTCCTTTTTTTGATATTAAAGGATAATAATTTTTCTTACATTTGTTACATAAATGTTCTATTTCATTTCCTTTGTTTGTACATTTTTCACATGAGATATAACATTCTAATTCTGTATTTTTTCTTAATTTTTTATATTCGTTTTTTTTATTTTGATTAGAGTGGTTTTTTTGTTTTTCTTTTTTATGATTTTGGAATTTTGACTTTTTTGGTTTTATTATTTTGTTTTTTTTATTAAAAAATTTACTTTCTTCACTTACATTTTTATATAAATTATTTACAAAAGTAATTTTTGCATTTTTTATTTCATAAAAAGAATTTATATTATTTTCATTATTATTTATTAAATTTGAACTTTTCTTATTATTTTTAAAAGAATAATTGGAATTATAATTTGAAATATATATAAATTTGGTAAGAAAAATAAAATAAAAAAATGTAGCTAATTTCATTATTGTTATTTATTTTTATTAATTATTTAATTTAATTTTTCCTTGATAACTCAAAAGGAAAACGTACTTTTAAAAAAATTAACAAAAGTTTTAAATTATTTATTAAAAAATAGTTCTTTTAAAAATTAAAAGGATTTAAAAATTTCAATATAATTATGAAATAAATAAAAAATGATGATAATTTATGAATATAATTTATATTTATTAAAATATATTTTTTAAAATATATATTATTTATATATTATAATTATTATAATTAGATAAACATAAATTAATATATATTAATAAGAAATAATGATATGATTAAACTATAATTTAAAAATTTATTTTACAAAAAAATAAGAAAAAATAAAATAAAATATAAAAATTTTTATAAAACCCAATAAAATAAAGAATAACAATTAATCACTAACCAAAAAAAAAATAAAATTCATTTATTTATTAAAATTAAGATTAACACTTTTTAATTGCTCACTCCAAAACATTCCACAAGTAAACATATACAACTCAGCTGAAATTGCATAATTTTCATTTTGTACTTTATCAGTAATAAACTCCATTAAATCTTTAATTTTAACTTTAAAAACATCAACAATTTCTTCATCTTCAACTTGAAATTCTGGTTCAATATTTTCATCAACATCACAAATACATTGTATAAAATTATCTTTACTTTTCCAAGGATCATAAAAAATATTAGAACAAACTTCTAATTGTTCAATTTCTTTTAAATTTTGATCAGCTAAATATTTCTTAAATTTTCCTTTATAACCAGTTTCTTGAAATAAAACTCTCTCACAAGCTTTTTTAGTTGAATCTAAAAAATTATCTCCATCTTCTTTTCTAATTGAACCACTTGGAAATTCTAAACAAAATTTATCAACAATAAATCTAAAATTACTAATTATTATAATTTCTTTTGTTTTATTTATAATTGGTATTAATGATAATTCATATGGATTATTTGTTTTATTTTCTTTTAAACTATCTTCATTCATTCTATTATTGTAATCTACTGTTTCCCATGAAATAAATCTTTTTCTTCCTTTTTCATCTGTTACTTCATATTTTTTTTCTAAGGCTGATAAATAACGACCTCTATGTGTTATTGTTGATTCTATAAATTTACATGATTTTGATGATTTTTTTTCTAATGGTTTAATGTCTGTGTAATCTTGTGATGATGATGATTCTTTTTTTTCCATTTTAATTGTTTTTATTTTTTTTTTTTTGGTTGTTTTTTATTCTGTTTTTTTATTTTTTTTAATTATAATTTTTTTTTGTGGTTTTTTAAAATGGTTATTTTTATTTTTTTTAATTTAAATAAATTATTTATGTTAATGTTATTAAATTGATTTTTTTAAATGAAAGATTTTTTTTTTCTTTTACTTTTATTATAAACTCAACTCTTGATTCATCAACAATTAATAAAATATTTTATGGTTTATTAATCTTATTAATATTTTTATTTTGTGTTGGTGAATAATAATATTTAACATAAATTAATATAATAATAATAATTATTATTATTATTAATCCTCCACCAATCCAATAATATTTTTTATTACTTAATTTATTTTTATTATATTTTTCTAATTCTTCATTTGCATTTATAATATTATCTTCAATACTATCAATACTACTTCCTATATTATTTATTAAATTTCCTCCTGTTTGAGTTAATTTTTTTATATTATTACTTATTGTTAATATATTTTTACTTTTTTCTAATAATAATTGATATTCTTTTTGTTCCATTTTTAATTTTTCTTTATTTACTGTTTTTTCTTTCATTTGGAAATTTTTAAATTTTTTTTTATCAAAACTTGAACTAATTTCTATTTCATCTAATTTATTTTCTGCTTGTTTAATTTTATTTTCAAATTTTTTATATAAAGTTTGGGATTGATGAGAAATTAAAGTTGAAATTTCTGATAATGAATTAAAAATATTTTCATCTTTATTAAAATTTATTTCTTCATCTTCTTCATTTTGATATTTTTTCTTATTTATTTTCTTACTTATATTTTTTTTTGGGTCTTTACTTTTATAAGATTGAAAAGATGATATTCCAAGTGAAAATTTTTTCATACATTTTTCTAATTCTTCAAATTTTTCTTTTATTGAATTAATTGATTCTTTTTTTTTCTTTTTTAAATCTAATTTATCAATATCTTTATTTAAATCTTTAATTAGATTTATTATTTGTTTTTTATTTTTTTGTAATTCTTGATAATCATTATCAATTTCTCCTTTAAGTAAAGGAATTAAATTAGAGTCAATTTTATCCATATTATACATTGTTATAATTAAAAGTTTAATATTAATTTTTTTTTATATGAAAAAAAAAATAAAGTATAAATAAAATGTCTTTAAAAATACAGAAAAAAAAACATACTTCTTCAAATATATATTTAAAAGATAATATTTATGATACTAAAACATTATTAAAACTTTCAATGTTAAATGAATTATTATTTAATAATAACAATGGATTGAAAATAAATATAAAAAAAAAACAATCAAAAACACCTTCAAAATCATTAAAAAGAAAAGCAAGAACTCCTCTTCCTTTTTCTCCAAAAGAAAGAATAATAGAATCAAATAAAAAAATAAAAGAATCAAAAAAAGAAAAAATAAAATATAAAACAATAGAAAAAGAAAAAAAAATAGAAACAATAGAAATAAAAAAACCAATAATCCAAAATTCCGAAATAGAAAAAAAACTAAATTACTTTACACCAAATAACAACAATTCAAAATTAATAAACAATTTAACAAAACAAACTCCAGAAAATCCAATATCTCCCTTATCAAAAACATTACCAAAAAGTTCAAGTGTTCCAAATTTTAAAAAAAAATCAAAATTAATAAAAAAAATATACAAAATAGAAACATTAAGTCAAGTAGGTTTTTCAGGTCCGGGAATTCCAAAACACAATCAAGACAATTTTTTCATATACAAAAATTTAAACGACGAGCATTCAACATTATTTATAGGAGTATGTGATGGTCATGGAATATTTGGTCATGATGTTTCATCATATTTAATAAAATATCTTCCAAAAAATTTAAATACTTCATTAAAAAAAACAAATAAATACATTTCACATAAAGAAACATTATATAAAACATTAAAAGAAGTATTCATAACAACAAATAAAAATTTATGTCAATCAAGTGGTATTGATACACAATTTTCAGGTTCAACATGTGTATCATTAATATTAACAAAAAATAAAATAATAAGTGCAAATGCAGGTGATAGTCGTGCAGTAATGGGAAGATATAAAAATGATAAATGGGAAAGTATTGATTTATCACGTGATTTAAAACCTGATACTCCAGGAGAAAAAGAAAGAATATTAAAAAATGGAGGAAGAATTGAAGCTTATAAAGATGAAAATGGAGGTGATTTTGGACCGAAGAGAGTTTGGTTAAAAGATGAAGATATTCCTGGTTTAGCTATGAGTAGAAGTTTTGGTGATGAAGTTGCTGCTAGTGTTGGTACTATTAGTGAACCTGAAATTATGGAGTTTGAAATGTGTCAGGATGATAAGTTTATTATTGTTGCTAGTGATGGAATTTGGGAATTTATTTCTAGTCAAGAATGTGTTCAGTTTATTTCGGAGTTTTATTGGAAAAAAGATCTTGTTGGGTGTTTGAAGTTTTTACTTAATGAAAGTAGTAAAAGATGGATTAAGGAAGAAGAAGTTATTGATGATATTACTGCTGTTATTATTTTTTTTGAAGAAGATTAAAATGGAGTTTTTATCTTTTTTTTTTTCTTTTTTTTTTGTTTTATCATAATTCTGGTTTTTTAATTTTTTTTTTTTGTATATTATTAATAGTTTAAAATTAATTTGATTTTTTATAAATTATTTTTTTACATTTTTTTTTTAAATTTAAATTTTTAACAAGTGAATTAAATATTGTTTTTTTAATATAATTTATTTAATATATTTATTTTGAACAAAATTTTGAAATTTTTTATTAGACTAAAATATATCTATAAAATATTATATTATATTTTTTGAATTTTTTAAAAATTAAATAAAAAATAAAAAAAAAAAATAAATAAACTTAAATAAAAAATAAAAAAAATCCTTTAAAAAAAATGTCATCAGAACCAATAAAAATAGTATTACTGGGAGAAACATCAGTAGGAAAAACAAGTATAATAACACGTTTTACTCAAAATTCATTTAATCCAAACACACTTTCATCATTAAATGCTCAATTTGTAACAAAAACAATAGAAATAAATAATGAAAAAATAACATTTGATTTATGGGACACTGCAGGACAAGAAAAATATAGAGCATTAGCAAAAATATTTTATAAAGATGCCAAAGTAATAATTTTCGTATATGATATTACTAATAAAAAATCATTTGATGATATTAAAAATTATTGGTATAATGAAACAAAAGAAAATGTTGAAGATGAAAATGTTATTTTTTGTTTAGTTGGTAATAAAAATGATTTATATGAAGAAGAAAAAATTTCTGAAAAAGAAGCACAAGAATTTGCTGATTCAATTAATGCTATTTTTAAAAGTACTTCTGCTTTAAGTAATACTGGAATTCCTAATTTATTTGAAAATATTGGAAAAAAAATTTTAAATCCTAATTTTGATTATAAATCTGCTGATAAAAAATTGGCTGAAGAATTTTACAAAAGACATCAAGATGAAAATTTAGATAAAGGAAAAAATAATAGAATTAAGTTAAATGAAAAAGATTTTAGTAATAATGATGGTTTGGGAAAAAAAAAAGGTTGTTGTAAGAAACAATAAGAGATGATTTTATTTTTTAATAGTTTGAATAAAGTGTTTTTTTAATTTATTAGTTTTTTTATTGATAATTTTTATTTTTAAAAGATAATATAAAATTCAAAAAGATATTCTTTTTAATATATAATAACTATTATTAATATATTATTTAATATATTTAAACATTTTCATAAAATTTAATAATATAAGAAATATAATTATTAAAATATAATTGTTGATTAAATATTTTAAAGTTAATAATATTAATATATTAATAAATGAATATCAAAATTAAAACTAGTATAATAATTAAATAATAATATTTAAAAATTATAATATAAAAATCAATAAAAATTAAAAAATATCAAATGAAATTTAAAATTTACATTATTTTACTAAAAATAAAACCAATAAAAAATAATAAAACTAATTTAACACTATAAAAGCTTATTATAATTATTTAGATTTTTCTTTAAAAATATAAATATTTAAAGAAAAATGGGAGGAATAAAAGTAACTTTAATTGGAGAATCAACAGTAGGAAAATCTTCTATAATGATTCGTTTTATTGAAAATAAATTTGATTATACATTAGCATCAATAGGAACTCAATTTGGAACAAAAACAATAGAAATAGATAATGAAAAAATAACTTTTCATGTTTGGGACACTGCAGGACAAGAAAAATTTAGAGCACTTACAAAACAATATTATATAGATGCTCAAGTAATAATTTTGGTATATGATATTACTAATAAAAAATCATTTGATGAAATTAAAAATTATTGGTATATAGAAATAAAATCAAATGTTAATGAAAATGCTATTTTTTGTTTAGTTGGTAATAAAAATGATTTATATGAAAAAGAAGAAGTTTCTAATTTTGAAGGAGAAGAATTTGCTGATTCAATTAATGCAATTTTTAAAAGTACTTCTGCTTTAAGTAATAATGGAATTCCTAATTTATTTGAAAATATTGGAAAAAAAATTTTAGAATTGAAAAAGAAAGGAGAATTAGATGAAAGTATATGTACAAAGGAATTATTAAATGAAAATAAAAAGAATCATAAATGTTGCTAAAGGGATTTATTATTTATTAATTATATTCTTTTGTAAAATTTTTGTTTAGTTTTTATTTAATATTATTTTGAATTATTAATATTGAAAAAATGATTTGTTTAATATTAAAATAAGATAGGATATTTTATTATAAGATATTTTTTAAGTGAATGAGAATTTAATTTATTATGATATGATTAATTTTAAAATTAATTTCTTTACTTTTTAGTTCATTTTATTAATTTATTTAAAATTCTAAATTCCAAAAAATAAATTTGAAAATTAAAAAATAAAGAAATTTTAACTTTTTTTATCAAATAAAAATATAATAACTAATAGAAAATCAAAAAGATAAAATGCCAATTTATATAAAAAAATTAAATTATTCCAACAAAGTATAAATAAAAACTAACTCTAACAAATAATTTACTTCATTTAAATTCAATTTAATTATTTATTCAAAAAAAAACAAAAACAATTTTAAAAAAAAAACAATATTAAAAATATTAAATCAAAAAAAAAAAAAAAAAAAAATAAAAAAAAAAGCAAAAAAAAACCAAAAAAAAATTTTAATCACAAAATCAAATCTCATCCTCACTAATCCCTTTTAAATAATCTTCATTCTTAGTAACAAATCCATTAACACTTTCAAAATCTGAATTTCTAAAATCTTCATTATTCCTAAATAAATACGTAGCAAAAAACTTAGCAATTTTTTCCAAAACATGTCTTTGTCTACAAGAATTATGTCCCCCTTCAACAACATTAAGGCTTTTTTCTCCAGCATAACTTTCATACAACTTAATACTTTGTTCTAAACTAATTAACTCATCATTAACAGCATGTACAAAGAAAGCAGGAGTCTTAGTTTTACTAGCATAAATTCTAGGTTGTAATTTATCAATTTCAAGTCCATTTTTTTCTTTAATAGTTTTTTTAACTAAATTCATAGCACCATCAATAACAAATTCAGGTAAAGTAACATATTTTAAGCAAAGTTCCTTAGCTAATAATTTAAAGTCACCAAAAGGTGAATCCATACAAATAGCTTTTACTCTTTTATCACTATGTGCATATAACATTGTAGTTGCTGCTCCCATTGAACGACCCCATAAACCAATTGAACCTACTCCTGGTAATTTTTGAAGGAAATCAATTACTATTCTTACATCTTCTCTTTCATACCAACCTAAACTAATATAGTCACCTTCACTTTGACCACAACCTGTGAAATCAAACATAAAAACATTTATTCCTTTTTTTAGTAATTCTGGAGAATTTTTTAATCCTTCTATACGAGATGATGAATTACCATGTAAATATATTACTACTGGCATTATGTATGATGAACGTGTTTCTAATTCGTTTTCTAGGAAAGAACATTTTAGTAAATTTCCACGTTTTGATAAAAGTGTGTAATCGTGACGGATGTATGTTTTACCACGATATGTAAATACTGATTCTCCTAAAAGTCTCCTCGTCGTAGTCATCACGAGGAGGACGGATTATTGCTTTCCATAATGTTGAGTATGATAAATCCAGTTTTTCAGGCTCTACCATATTTTTTTTTATAGGGTTTTTTTATTTAGCTTTATTTTATTTTTTAATTTTAATTTTTTAATTTTTTTTTTTTTTTTGAATATTATATTATATAGTTTTTTTTTTTGGTTTTTTTTAATATGTTTTTTTAATGTAGTATAATTTTTTTTTAATGTATGATTAGTTTTTGATTATATTTTTTTTGAATGAATATTAATTTTTATTTAATTTTTTTTATTGAATTATTTATTAATTTGTTATAAAATGGAATATCAAAATTCTGTTGTTAATAATCAAAATAATATTAATTTACAAAATTTACAAATAAAAACTCCAAATGATTCAATTAATCAATTAAAAAATTATATATTTATTTTAGAACAAAATTTAAAAAATCAATCATTAGAGAATAACAAATTAAAAAATGAAATAATGCAATTTGATAAAGAAAGAATAAATTTAAATACAGAAATTCAAAAAAAAAATAATATAATAAAAGATTTTTTAATATTAGAATCAAAATTAAATGAATTAAATGAAGAAAATTATAATTTAAAAACAGAAAATGAAATAATAAAAAACCAATTAAGTATTTCTTCTATTGAATTGGAAAAAAGAGATAAAATAATTGAAGAATTAGAATATAAATTAAATTATAATTTTAATGATAATCAATTACATTTAGATCAAAATCAAATAAATCAATTATTACTTGAAAGAGATGAATTATTAAAACAAAATAATGAATTAAAAAATGGTTTTGAACAATATAATGAAGGAATAAAAGAAGCAAATAATTTATATAATATGAAAACTCAAAGTTTAAATAAAGCAATTATTGATTATAGTAATAAAATTAAAATCTATAGAAGTAAAATTCAACAATTAAAATTAAAAATTAATGAATTATATGATGAAAATAATCAATTGAAAAAAGAATTAGAAAATAAAAATTATGAAAACAATCATCAAGAATATGAAAATAAAAATGAATTAGAAATTAATGAAAGTAAAATAAATAAAATAATAAATTATAATAAAACAAAAATAAATGAAAATAAAATAGAAGAAATTAAAAATAATTATAATAAAAATAATGAAATTTTGATTCAAAATGATTATAATATAAATAATATAAATAATAATTTTAAAAAAGAAAATAATATTAATATAAATTCTATTGATAATAAAAACAATTTAACTAAAATTTCTTTAAATAATATTAATGAAAATTATAATAAATTATCTTATAAAACTAGAAATATAAATAATAATACTAATAATAATATAATAACAGAATCAAAACTAGAAATAGAAGATCCATATTCAGAAAGTCAACAACAATCATTAGATGAATTTAAAAGAATGCTATCAAAAGTTGATGAAAATTTATTAAGAAACAAAAATTTTATTTTAGAAAATAAAGAATAAAAATATAAAATATTTAATATTAGCCTTAATTTATTTATAAAATACAATTAAAATAAACAAATTAAAATTTTTAAAATTATTAAAAAAAATATATTATTTAAAAAACTAATAGAAATTCAAATAAAAAATTAATAATAAAAAAAAACAAATATAAAACACCTTATAAAAAAAATAAATGCAAAATTTAAAATATGAACTTCTCTCAGAAAAAGAAAAAAAATTAGACATATCCTTTAAAATAATAATAATAGGAGATTGTGGAGTAGGAAAAAGTAGTTTATCCTTAAGAGCAACAAAAAATGAATTTATTGAATCATATAAAGCAACAATAGCATTTGAATTCTATATATTTAATATAAAAATAAACAATTTAAATATTAATCTTCAAATTTGGGATACTTGTGGACAAGAAGAATATAGATCTTTAATATCAAGTTTTTATAAAAATTCATCTTTAGCAATTATTGTTTATGCAATTGATAATATTACTTCTTTTAATAATGTTGATAGTTGGATTAAAGATTTAAAACAATATTCAAATCCAAATATTAAAATTATATTAATTGGTAATAAAAATGATTTAAATGATAAAAGACAAATTGAATTTGAAAAAGGAAATCAATTTGCTAAAGATTATAATTTGGATTTATTTTTTGAAACTTCTGCTAAAAGTGGTTTAAATGTACAAAATATATTAATTGATGCTGCTAAAATTTTATATTTGGAATATATGAATTATGTTAATTTTAAAAGTAATATAAGTGATAAAAATAATATTGTTATTGTTAAAAAGAATAATGAAGATCAAAGAAAAAAAATGTGTTGTATATAAGTTTTTATTTAATCCATATTTTTTAATTAGTTTTGTTATTTTATGAATAAAATTTTATATTTATTTAATTTGTTTTATATTTTTTTAAATAAATAGATTTTTTATTTTATTAATTTTTTTTAATTATGAATCCATATAATAATAATTTTTCATATTCTAATTATTCAAATTATCAAAACTCAAATCAACCATATAACAATAATACAAATAATAACAATTATCCATTTAACAATAATCAAAATCAATATCAATCAAATCCATATAATCAAAATAATAAAAACCAAAATTTCTTAAATCCATATAACTTTCCAAATACTTTAAAAAACAATACAAATTCATATTCAAATCCACAAAATCAAAACATAATATATAATAATTCTTCTTTAAAAAATAATCCAATATCAATGTATACAAATGATTATTACAAAGCAAAAAATTTAATAAATCAAAATGATTCAAATAACAATTTAAATAATGATTATAACATAACATATGATAATACAAAAATAGAAACTTGGGGTGATTTTACTAAATATTGGATTTTTTTACATCATCATAATTACAAAGAAGGAATTCAAAATTTATTAAAATTAAAAAAAAAATTTTTTTGTTTATATGTATGGATCACATGATTCAAAAGGAATGAGTTGGTGTAGTGATTGTAGATATGCAGAACCAAATATTAATTTAATTAAAGGAATTATTGCTTCAAAAGAAAATGAAAAAGAAATTTATTTTGTTAATATTCCTATTGATAAAGAAAAAAAACCTTCATATAAAAATGATAATATTTTAAAATTAACTCATGTTCCTACTTTAATTTATTTTGAAAATAAAAATGAAATAAGAAGAATAATACAAAATGATATGTTTGATAAAAAAAAAGTTATTGATTTTATTATGAAAAGTTATAAAAGATTTTATTAAAAAATTTTATTTTTTTTTGAAATTTTTATTTTTAATATTAATCAAAAAAATGGAAAAAATAAAAAATTTATTTATATAAAATTTATTAGGCAAAAACAATTTATTAGGCAAAAACAACCCCAGAGGGACTCGAACCCCCAACCGTCTGATCCGAAGTCAGACGCGCTATCCATTGCGCCATGAGGCTTGTTCATTTTTTTTAATTATGAAGAAAAAATTTATTTTGTTATAAAAATTTATTTTTTAAATATTAAAAATATTTGTTCAAAAAAAATTTTTTTTATTATTTATTAATTTATAAATTAAAAAAATTAAATTAATAAATTTATTTTTTTTATTATTTTACATTTTAAATATTAACTTGTTTATTATATCTATGAATGAAGATATATTTTTTAATGTATTTTTATTTATTTGATAAAAAATTCAATATTTATAATTCTTTTTTTAATAAATTATTATCATTAAATATGTAATATTAATATTAATATAATTAAAAACCAATATCACTAAATAAATAACTTAATATTAAAAAATACAAAATATTTTTTATTTTAATAAATGACTATTAATGAATAATAAAAAAAAATTTAAATACATATTCCATTACATTGAAAAAAACCTTAAAACATAAAAATTTTACATTTCAAAAAAATCAAACATCTAAAAAAACAAAAAAACTCAAAAAAAAAATATACAAAATTCAAATATAAAACAGAAACAAAAATACTAAAAAAAAAACATCCCTTTACATGACTTGTAAATAAAAAAATATAAAAGGACAAAAAAAACTTAAAAAAAACTATAAAAAAAAATGAGTGACGGTAAATTCAAAATAATATTTGTCCTCGGAACACCAGGAGCAGGAAAAAACACAATGTGTGATAGAATAATAGAAAAATATCAAATATTCCATTTTTCATGTGGAGATCTATTAAGAGAAGCAGTTCAAGAAAATGCAGAAGAAAAAGATTTAATAAATTCATATATGAAAGAAGGTAAAATTGTTCCATCAAAAATAACATGCGGACTTCAAAAAAAAACAATGATAAAAAATGGAAAAGATTACACATTTTATTTATGTGATGGATTTCCAAGAAATGAAGAAAATTTAAAAGGTTTTATGGAAGTTTTTGGAAATGAATGTGATATTGTTGGTGTACTTTATTTAGATTGTCCTAAAGAAGAAGCTACTAAAAGAATTTTAGGAAGAAAAGGAGGAAGAATTGATGATAATGTTGAAACTATTAATAAAAGATTTAAAGTCATGGAAGAAGAAACTGAACCTAATTTAAAAAATTTCGGATTTAGTAAAGTTTATCATATTAATGCTGGTAAAGATCCTGATATTGTTTTTATGGAAATTGATGCTGTTTTAAAAAATTTAGTTCCTTTGAGGAAAAAGTAAATTGATTTGTTTTTTTTTTTTGTTTTTTGTTTTTGGTTATTTATTTATTTGTTTTAATATGAAATTTTTTTAGTGTTTTTTTATTGGGTTTTTAAATTTTTTTTTTTTGTTTTTTTTTTGTATTTTTTTTATAAAAGAACTATCAAATTTTAATTTTTTCATTATTTTGAAAATAAGTTATTTATTTTAATAAATAAAAATAAATAAAAATACTTTTTTAAAACTCATCAAAAAATAAAAAAAAAAAATTAAAAAAAATCTATTTTATTCAAAAACAACTATAAAATAATCATAAAAAAAAAAATGACTGAAGAACAAGAACTATCAATGGGAATTGACTTAGGTACAACATATTCTTGTGTTGCAATATGGCGTAACGGAAAGCCAGAAATTATTCCAAACGAAATGGGTGAACGTACAACTCCATCAGTAGTATGTTTCGCTAAAGATGATCGTCTAATAGGAGAAGCAGCAAAATCTAATTTAAAATTTTTCAAAAATACAGTTTATGATGCTAAAAGATTAATTGGTCGTCGTTTCGATGATAAAGAAGTACAAAATGATATGAAACATTGGCCATTTAAAGTAGTAAAAGATCCAAATAGTGATAGACCTAAAATTGAAGTTGAATTTAAAGGTCAAACTAAATCTTTTTTCGCTGAGGAAATTTCTGCTATGATATTACAGAAATTAGCAATGAATGTTAGTTCATTTATAGGTAAAGAAGTTAAAGATGCTATCGTTACTGTTCCTGCTTATTTTAATGATAGTCAAAGACAAGCTACTAAATTAGCTGGTCAAATTGCTGGATTGAATGTTAGTAGAATTATTAATGAACCTACAGCAGCAGCAATTGCTTATGGATTGAATAATAATAAAGATGATAAAAATATTCTTATATTTGATTTAGGAGGAGGTACTTTTGATGTTTCTATATTAAATTTAGATGATACTCTTTTTGAAGTAAAAAGTACAAGAGGTGATACTCATTTAGGTGGAGAAGATTTTGATGATAGATTAATAAAATTTTGTATAGAAGAATTTAAAAGTGAAACAGGCATTGATTTAAATAAAAATGTAAAAGCTAAAAGAAGATTGAAAATTGCATGTGAAAAAGCTAAAAAAAATTTATCTTCAGCACAACAAACAAATATTGATCTTGATGCTATTGCAGAAGGAGAAGATTTAAATGTGTCAATTACAAGACCAAAATTTGAAGATTTATGTAGAGATCTTTTTGAAAAATGTTTCCCTCCAATTGATGATGCTTTAAAGGATGCAAAATTAAATAAAGATCAATTAAATGAAATAGTATTAATAGGAGGTTCAACAAGAATACCAAAAATAATAGAAATGGTAAAAGATTATTTTAAAGGAAAAGAAGTAAATAAAACAATAAATCCTGATGAAGCTGTAGCATATGGTGCAGCAGTTCAAGCAGCAATAGTTAATAATGTAGAAGATGAAGGTTTAGAAAAATTAGTTTTATTAGATGTAACTCCTTTAAGTCTTGGATTAGAATTAAAAGGAGGAGAAATGGATATTTTAGTTCCTAGAAATACATCAATTCCATGTAAGAAAAGTACGGTTTATCAAAATGTAAGAGATAATCAAACACAAGTTCGTGTTAAAGTGTATCAAGGAGAAAGAAAATTAGTAAAAGAAAATCATCAATTGGGTGAATTTATAATGAAAATTCCTCCAAAGAAAAAAGGTCAAGTTAGAATTGAAGTAACATTTGAATTAGATATAAATGGAATTTGTGTTGTTACTGCAAAGGAACTTACAGATAATACTACTGCAGAATTAACTATTGATAAAGATAAAAATCAATTAAGTGAAGAAGAAATTGAAAGATTAACAAAAGAAGCAGAAAGATTTAAAAAGGAAGATGAGATAAAATTGCAAAATATTAAAGCGAGAATTAAATTAGAAGAAATAGCAGTTAATTATAAAAATGATAATAAAAAAAAAGCTAAAGCTGATGAAATTTTAAAATGGTTGAAAAATAATAAAAATGAAGATAAAAGAGTTTATGAACAAAAATTGCAAGAATTGTTGAAAGCTTAATTTTTTTTCTTTGTTTGATTTTTGAATTTTTTTTTTGGATTTATTGATTAATTAGGATTTTGAAATTTTAAAAAATAAAAATTAATAATTTGTTTAACAAAAATATTTTTAATATTACAATTATTTTTTTTTTTCAAAAAAAAATAAAAAATAATAAAAAAATAATGGATTGTTCACAATTAGTTTTATCAGTAATTAAAGATGAAAATGTGAAAAAAAATTTAAATCCAATCGTATATTATTGTATTAAAATGATATATGATCCTGAATTTTCAAAAAGATCACGTTTATTTTGTCGATGCATAACAAATTTTTTTAATAACATATCTCAAAAATTAAATTTAAAAAAAGTAATTTCTTCACTTTCAGGAGAAGAAAAATTAAATACAGAATTTATAGTAAATATGATATTAAATAATCAAAATAAAAAAAATAACGAAAATGAAAATAATAATAATATAAATGATGAAAATAATATTGATACATCATTAAAAAACAATAATAATAACAAATCAAATTTTAAAAATTCAATGGATGATTTTTTTAATCATGATTGGAGTTGGTATATTGAAACACTTTTAGATTGTTCAGATACTTATTTTTTAGATAGTAATGAAGATTATTGTTTAATTTATTTATTACAAGAATATGTTTTTGATACACAAGATCCTTTTTTAAGTGAATTAATGAGAGGTTATAATTTATTTTTTTCATCAGTTGAATTATTATTTTCAATGAGATTAATATTACATTTTCCAAGTATTTATTTTATGAGAAAAGAAAAAAAATTCTCAGAACCATATTTTAATATAATAAAAGATAGAGTATTAAAATTTTGTTTATGTTGGTGTGAAGTATATCCAGAAAAATATAAAAAAAATATTTTTATTCAAAATTTAATAGGAAATTTAATAAATTATAAAGAAGAAACAGAAAAAACTCAATCAATAGACTTTATAGCATTATCATTAGACGAACCTACATTAACACCAAAATATATTGGATTAATTAAATTAATAAGAGAAGGTCCATTTTTATATGATTTAACTGAAATTGCAAGACAATTATGTATAATAGATCATAAAAATTTTAGTTCAATAACACAAAAAGATTATATTGATTACATTGTTAAAAAAGAAATTCCAAAAGCCTTTAATAAAATATATAAAAGAGAAATGCATTTTAAATGTTATATTTTAATGTATTTATTACTAATAAAAAATTTAGAAAATCAAAAAAAAGCAGTTCAAAATTTTATCGCATTAGCGCATATATCAAAAACTTTAAATAATTATCAAACAGAATATACAATAATATCAACTTTAAGTGCAGTTAAAATTGATTCTAAAGAATTTTTATGGAAAATGATAGAAAAAAAATATAAAGAAATTTATATTTCTATGGAACAAGAATATAAAGATGTTGATTTAAATGAAAAAACTTTTTTTGATAAAGTTCGTCCTGTTTCAGAAACTTTTGTTCCTCATATTGATTTAATTAAAAATCAAATTAATAATTTTATTATTCAAATTAAAATGAGTGGAGAAAAACAAAAAGTTATTTTATGTAAAGAATATAGAGATTTTTTTGCTAAAATTTTAGATTATAATAGAAATAAATATTCTTTTTATATTGTTAATCCTTTAAATGAATTTTTAGAAGGTGGATTTTGGGAAATTTGTAAAACTAAAGAATGGGGAATTAAAAGTAAGTTTGATTTATCACAATATGCTGATGAAAATTCTGATGTTGAAAGAATGTTTGATGCTTTAGTTAAACATGTTAAAAAAAATGATATGTAATTTTTTATTTTTATTTTAATTTTTTTTTTTTTTAATGTTTTTATTTAATTTGTTTTCATTAGATTTTTATATTTTTAAAATTAAAAATTTATTTTTATTATTTTAAAGTTTGTTTCTTTTTTTATATTGTTTATTTTGGTTTTAATTTTATAAATTATTTTAATTTTATAAAATAAATTAAAAAATGATTATTTTTGTAATAAAATAATATAAGTTATTAGAAAATATATAAAAAAATAAATGGGGCAAATACAAAATATGATAATTAAAAAAGAAGAACCAAAACCAAAAACATTTGAAGAAAAAAAAGAAATATTTATAAATGATCATAGCAAATTCAAAAATAAATTTGCAAATGATTCAAATTTAATTCAATTAATGCAAAATGCAGAATCTTTAAATGAAATTACAGATGAGATATCAAAATATATTAAAAAAGCAAAAGAAAAATCAATAAATGATCCAGAAAGTTTATTTTATCAATTATTTGGAGAGAAGAATATTAAAAAATATTTCCAAAGTTCAATTGATGTATTTAAATATATAAAATCAATTTATAATGGATTAAATTTTTCAGATGAAGAATTAAAAAAATGTAAAATAGCAGAAGAAAGATTTCAAAAAGAATTTGAAATAAATATGTATCATATATATTTTAATTTAGAAAATCAAAATATAAAAACATTAAAAACTCTTCAATTATATGGAGTAATAGATAATTTAAAATATAATAATGAATATGCACCACAAATATTAACAATAATAATAAATGATACTTTATTAACAAATGAATTTGTAATTGAAGAATTAAGTGAATTATTACAATATGGTCAAAAATTACAAATAGTAAATTTAATAATTTATCCAGTTGATGTAAATGGGAATTTAGTTGAATCATTTGGATTTGATGGATTATATTATCAAATGTTATATAAATTACTTTATGGTATTACTAATAATAGAAATATAAAATCACTCTTTATTCATTCTGTTAAAGATTATTCTTTAGTCTTTGCTCCTGAAATTAGTAATTTAATTATTCAAAAATTACAAAGTGAAACTTTAGTTTCTTTTCATATTGGTAATATTATTTTAAATGGTGATTTTTTAAAAAAATTTGGTTTTCAAATTTTATCAACTCGTTCTTTATTATTTTTAAGTATTGAAATGAAAGAAATTAAAAAAAGTGTTATTCAATATTTAATGTCTAATTTACCTAAAAATAGATCTTTGTATGCTTGTTCTTTTGTTGCTCCTAATATTAAAGGACTTAAAAAAAAAATTCAAGAATTGAAACAAGAATTAGAAAAAGTAAAATCACAGATTCAAGTAATGTATATTGATAAGAAAACTATAATTGATTATCCTCCTTCAGAAAAAAAGCCAGTAAAATAAAAGTTAATTGAATTTTTTTATTTTTATTTGGTTTATTTAAAATTATAAATTTAAAAATGGTATAAAATTAAATTTTAGAATTTATTTGAATTTAATAAAATAAAATTGAGATATTATATAAGAAAATTAAGATTTATTTCAAAATAATATTAAATTTTAAAATTATTATTCATATTTTTAAATGATTACAATAATATTTATAAAAAAATTTTGTTTTATTTTTAATTCAATAAAAATAAATAAATAATAAATATTTATATATTAAAATCGATTATATATACATAAATCATTAAAAAAATAAATGAAAATTTTTAAAAATAATTAAAATATAAAAAATTACTCTTCTACATTTAAAAAGATTAAAATAATAGTAATATCATCAATATATTTACCAACATTTTCAAATTTCTTTATAGCAAAATTAATTAAATCTTTAATAGCATCTTTTAAATTAAAATCTTTATAATATTTATTAACAATATCTCTTACATCTTCATTAGAAACAAATTCCCATAAACCATCAGATGCTAAAATAATAAATTTATCATTATTATTAATTATAATATCTAAAATTTCAGGTTCATTTATTACACCAACTTTTTTTGCTATAAAATCTCCTATTGATCTACTCATTGCTAAACCTGGAATATTTTTATTTTTTAAAAATACTCTAAATGGTATTTTTATATTTAAATTTATTTCATTATAATCAATAAAATTATTATTTATATCAATATTATTTTTTCTAATTTCTCCATTTTTTTTTATTATTCTTTCATATTCACTTTTATTATTTGGTTTATGATCATTTGATAAATTATATATTTCATTATTTTTTCTTATTAAAATTGCTCTACTATCTCCTAAATTAGAACAAATTAAATGATTTCCTATTATAAATATAGAACAATTAGTTGTTCCACTTAAATCTGAATCATAATCTTTTTTCTTTAATTTATTATCTATTTGATTATAAAAATTTTTTATTATTTTAAAATTATTATATGATAATCTTGTATAAATTTCATTTGTTGAAATATATTTATTTAAAAAATCTGTTTCATTATTTAAAATATTTAAATTATCTTTTTTTGTTCTTGGAATATAATATAAATTACTATGATTAGTAAAATAATCATTAAATTCATTTTTTGCTATTTTACTTATGTAATAACCATCAATTCCATGTCCATCAAATATTGAAAAAATAAAATAATCTTTTATATTTAAAATATTTTCTTTTATTAAATAATTATCTTGATTTATATTTTTTGTTCCTTTTTGAGTCATTGAAATATATTTTATTTTACAATTTTTATTTATATATGGTAATGAAAATATTTGTTTAAAACAATTTTTATTTTCATTTATTTTTAATTTTAAATTCGATTTTAATTTTTTTAATTTTTTATTTTCTGTATTTGATAAAAATAATTTTTTTGTATTAGTTTCTTCATCAGAAGAAAAATAAATTTCATTATTTAAATTATTTTCATTTGAATAATTTGTATTTAATATTTTTATTTTATGTTTTTTCATTTTTATATTTGAAAGTTGAATTATATTTTTATTATTATATAAATTATTTATATCTTTATTTTTTATATAATATGAATTTATTAAATTTCTTTGAGATTGATGAAAATCTATTTTTGATATTTCTTTAAATAATTTATCTTTTGCAATTATTGCTATTTAAAAATTATTAAAATAATTTACAATAATGAATTGGTTTAAAATTACTATTTTTATCTTTAAATAATTCTTTTGTTGAATTTCTAAAATTACTATTCAATTATATAAATCAATATATACTTTGTTTTTATTCTTAATGATAAATTATTTTGTTTATTGAAGCTTAACATTTATTAAAAAATAAATCTATTTTTTTAAATAATCAAAATATTAATTCAATTAAATTAATGAAATAATAATTTTTTATAATATCTGATATTAATTTGTTTATTTTTATTATAGAATAAAAATTTATATTTTCATAGTATGAATATTAAAAATAATCATTAAGTATTTATTGAAGAAATGAAAAATAAGAAAGATAAATGATGAAGAAATCATTTATTGAATTATTTTTAATATTCATGATATAAAAATTATTAAATTAAATATGCTGAATTTATAAAATTTCAATAAAATCAAAAGAATATAAAATGT
>JAJMZS010003139.1:0-39654 GCA_023807205.1 Isotricha prostoma
ATATAAAATAGAATTAAAAATTATGATATATAATAATTATTATTTTATTTATATTACAATTATATATATTGATTGATTTTTTTTAATTTTTTTTTTATTTTTAAATAAAGAATTAATTTTATAAATTAATATATTTAATTTAAAAATTGGGAGATAAATACATTAAATTATCAATTATAATTTATTATAAATAAAAAAAATGTTATAAATTCAATTTGAAAGCCTATTTATCTCTAAATAAAATAATAAAAATCATTATATATCATAATTTTTAATTCTATTTTATATTTTTCTTTAATTAAAAAATTTATATCTTTTACTTATTTACATTAACTAAAAAAATTAGATTTTAATAATAAGTAAAATATAAAGACAATAAAATTAAATTTTAATATAAATTAATTGAAATATTGAAAATTAATTATTTATAAATTAATCTTATAAAAAATAAAATATTCGAAATATAATCTCTTAAATAATAATTAATAGTTAAAATGAATCCTTCTATTATAGAAAAGTTACCCTTTTCTTCAAATAATTTTAATGCTATAAATAATGAAAATAAAGAAAGAAAAGAAGAAATATTTACAATAGATAATAATATTACTTCTAATAATAGTTCACATCTTATGCAAAATATTATTTTAAATCAAACAAATTTCAATCAAGAATATAATAAAAATATGAATTCAAATAAGGTTTTATTCAACTCATTTAAAGAAAATCAAAACACGACTTATTTAAAATTAAAAAATACAAGATCATTTTCTCATTCATTCCATATAAATTTTAATAACTTAAGAATAAAATTAGGAATAGAAGATTCAAGAAAAACACATATTGATAGTTTATTAAAAAAAGCGAAATCAAAATGTTTAAAAGCAATTCATGAAGTATTAAAATTAAGTTTAAATCTTTTAATTGGGAGATTACCTCAAAATTTTATAACTAATATTAAAATTGATTTTAATAAAAAATATTTAAGTAAATCTATTGGAAATATATATTATGAATATAAATTACTTCCTTCATATGAAGAAATTATAAATAGAAATTTGATTAGAAAAGGGAAATTTGATTTATTCAATGAAACATATAATTCTAGTTTCGAATATGCTTATATGATTTATATAGAGAGTGATTTATATAAAAAAGATTTTGAAATGATTTCTTTGAAGGATGGTTATAAAAATGCTTTTTTATATGATTATGTTGCTAAAAATATGTGCGAATATTTCTTTTTAAGTAAAGGAAATAAAAAAAAAGTTTTTAAAAATACTTTGATTGGAAAAAAGAAAAAAATGTTTATTGTTAATTATTGATATTTTATTGGTAAATGGAACTTATTATTTTTTTTATGTCATTATTAGAATATTTCAATTTTTAGTTTTCAAAAATCTATTTTTATGTTTAAAATAAACAATATTTTTATATTTTTTAAAATAATAATAGATTAAAAACATTATTCTCTTCTTTTAATTTTTTTTAATAATATAAATCATTAAGAAATTAGTAATGATAAATAACTTCCTATAAATTTTATTAAATTAAATAGTGAAGAAATAAATAATTAAAATAAAATATATATATATAAATAAATTCATTTAAATAATTTTGTAATTAAAAAACTCAATTTTTTCCAAAAATTGATTCAATAATATATAAAAAATATAAAATTCAAAATAACGATATAAAAGAAAAATAGTTAATTATTAAAATTTCCTTATTAAAAAAAAAGAAAAATTCTTATTATTTGATACAAAAATGAAAAAAAAAGAATTTAATGATATAAATCTCAATATTAATTAAACTCAAAAACTTCCATTCAATAATAAATAAATATCAAAAATCAAAAAATTAAAAAAAATAAATAAAAAAAAATTAAAAAAACCATTAAATAAAACACTCAAAATTCTTTTATTATTTTTAAATAACCTTAATAACCTTAGTTATGTTTATGAACAGTATATCCTCTAATTTGTTCATAATTCTTTCCTTCACCTGGTTTAAGTGGAGCAAAATGATGTCTTTCTTTATTATGAATTCTATAATCTTGAGTTTCATCTTCAATAACAGCAATACCATCAACATCAACATCTTTAGTAATTTCAATATCATTTTTCAAAATTAAAGTAGAATTATTTGTAACTTTAATATTAGCTTTGACTTTATCTTTAAGTTCAGAAACAGTTGAAGCAAATGAAGGATAAATAATAATTTTAGGTCCGAATTTAACATGAGTACCTTCAATTTCTAAATCACATTCTGGTTCAGTATTTTCAATTGTTAATTTACCTAAAATATCTTTAAGAACATGAATATTCCAATTGTAAATATCTTGTTCTTCTGAAAATGCTGTTTCTGCTGAAATTCCTTTTGCTAATTTAGCACAACCATCTTTTAAATTATTTTTACAAGTTGTGAAACAGAACCATTTTTCATATGAACTAAAACCTACTTTTTCATTATTAATTAATAATTTTGGGAAATCTTGCATTAAACATTCTAATCTAGTAGGACTTTTAAATGAAGTTTTAGTATCATCTGCATATTTAGGATTAACAAATTCAGGCATTAATCCTTTAGTTCTATCAAGAGCTTTAAGATATGGTTCTAATTGGAAAATAAGGACATTTGAATTACCAGGGAAATCACTTAATCCTTGTTCATTAGCAACATCACCTCCTTTTGGATATTTTGCTTTAAGAAGTGGATCAAGTTGATTATATTCTACATTATTTGTTAAAACTTTACCATCTTTTGATGTAAGTTTACATATTGCACCTACTGCCTCACCTGGTTTTCTAGGAATGCAAATGGTGTTAATTGCTAAACCAAGTTTTTTAGATACACCAATTGCTGATGGTATTGCATTGAAAATTAAAGCATTTGTATCTTGGAATAAAAGGAACCATTTTTTACCTTCTTCAACCCATTTATGAACAAGACCATTTTGATATAAAAGAGTATGAATATCACCATGTCCATGTGGTTTAGTTTCAATTTCTAAAACATCTTTTTTCATAGCTAAATGACAATCATTATCAAGAATAGCTGGACATTTTTCTTGTTTAACAATAGTAATTTGGAATGGTTTCATACCAAAATTATAATTATTGTTAAGTAATTTAACAGTTTTATCATGAGTATCACCAGAAGTCATAATAGCAAGTGGAATATACCAATCTTCATCAATATTTTCTTCTTTTTTGAATTTAGCTTCATAAGCTAAAATGTAATTGATGTAAACTTGAATGAATCTATCTAATGTAACCATATTACTTTGAATACCAATTTTAATATCATTATATCCAAGACGTTCACCAAGTCCACCAGCAACAAGAACAAAACAAGTATTTTTAATTTCTTCAAAACCTAATTTTTCTAATTCGTAAAAGGAGGGATCACCAACTTTAACATTAAATCCTTCTGGAACTGATGGTGTGTATTCTTCTAATGGATTTTTACCATTTTTTGAATCTTCAAGAAGGACTTTTGCTCTGTCAATGTAACCTTTTATTCCTCCTGGCCATACTCTTTCAAGATGATTTACTTGTTTTACTAAATGTTCTTTGTCTTTATCGTTTGCTGCTTCCATACGAGATACTATTTCTGTTTGGTTTAATTCTTTCATCATGGCTAATACTGCTGCTGCGTCCATTTTTTTTTTTATATATATTTTTTTTATTTTTACAGAGGGTTATATATATTTTTTTTATTGGGAATCATTTTATTATTTAATTTGAGATGTTGTTTATTAATTTTTTCTTTATTTTTTTTTTTGTTTTTTTTTTGTTTTTTTGTATTTGATTTGAAAGAAATTATATAAATTGATTTTTTTTATTTGATTTTTGGTTTAGTTGATTTATTATTATTTGTTATGGTTTTATAAATGTTTTTACTAGTTATTTGAGTTTTTTAGATGATATTTAATGTTACTTCACCTGACTAATATAATTATTTATAATATTAGATAATTAATTTTTTTTTAATAATATATAAAGAATTATTAAATTAATAAAGAGAATAGAAAAATGAAATATTAATATCAATTTAGTATTTTAATTTTTGTTTTATATATTAAAAGTATGAAAATAAAATCTGATAAATCTAATTTTTTTATTATAAAAATAAAAAATTTAAAAATTTTTTATGATTAATCCATTAATAAATATTAATTAAAATATTATTTTATATTCTTAATAATTAAAAAATGAATTAAATGTTTTAAATAAAAATTTTGAAGAGAAAAAAATGTTAAAAAAATTAAATCTGTAACAATAAATAAATATAATAAATTTTTAGTCCTTCTCTTCAACTTTCTTTAAAGGAAGAAAATATATCATATAATAAAAATTTACAATTAACAGACTATGATTATATAAATTTAAATTCTCGACATTCAAGATTAAACACCTTACCAAACAAAGATGAACCATCATTTAGAAAATTAAATATAAGTAATTTAAAGTCAAATTTCAATAGACAAAATTTTCTTTTGAAAATGTTTTCAAAAGATAGTAATTCTAATAAAATGAAATATCGTGGAAGAAATTTTAAAGGAGCATTAACAAATGGATTATCAAATATTACTTATAAATCTTTAAGAAATAAACCAATAGGAATTTTTAATACTCATTCTAATTCAAATTCATTAACAATGACTGATTTAAAATCATTTACAAATTCATCAAGACCTCATTCACATTCATTTTATAATAAAAGAAATAATTCTCCTATAAATTGTGATAATATTAAAAGAAATAAAACTTTTAGACAAAGTACTATTAATACTATTGCTTCTACTTCTGAAACTGATAAACAACAAGATACTTTTGAAAATATTTCTTGTGAAAAAAATGTAAGAAAACTTTTTAGAACTCAATTAAGTAAAATTTCAGAAAATCCTAAAAATAAAACTTATACTGAGAAAACAATTAATGAAATTAATTATAATGAAAATAATAATATAAATAATAATTTTATTAATAATAATAATGATGATAATAATATTTATAAAATTCAAGGAGAAGATAATTTAACTTATACTGATTATAAAAAAAAAAGATCTAGAAATTCTTTATTTATTAATAGTGTTTTATTTAATAAAACAATGAAACCAAGATTACTTTCTGGAAAACCTATAAATAATAATAGAAATTCTATTAAGAAGTTAACAATAAATTCTAAATTTTTAAATAATAATGATGATAATTATCCAAGTGATTGTGGAGGAGAAATGAAAAAAGTTAGATTAAGGGAATTATGTAAAAATTTAATTGAAAGAAATCAATTAATACAAAAAGAAATTCAAGAACAAAAATTAAAATTTATTTCTAAATTTAATATTATTTCTAAAGATTATGAAATTAAATTAAATAAAATAAAAGGTAATATTATTGAAAATTATACAAAAAAAAAGAAAAAAATAATTATTAAAAAATTACAAAAAAGAAATATATCTAAATATAATATCTCTATAAATCAATATAAAAAAAACATTTTAATATCTCCAAAAGTTATTAAAAGAGAATTATTAGTAATTAATTATTTTAATAAAGTAATAAGAAGAAAGAAAAATGTTTTTAAGAATATAGTATTTTTTAGATATGCAACACAACTTTCAGAAAATTATTTTCCATTAAATTTAAGTCCAAAAAATTTAAATATTATGATAGAAAAAGAATCACATTCAAAATTAATTGACAATTTTTCAATTTTTAAAAAAAAAGATTCAAAACAAGTTCGTTATTCATTTTCAAAAAGTCCATTTTTTATTTTAAAAAAATTGAATAGATATTCATCAATTATTTCAAATGTAATTAAATTGAATGAAAATTCAATAAAATTTATAAATACATTTTTAATAAAAGATTTTTATGATAAAAAAACAAAAGCTAATAAAAAGGTTTCATTTCAAATTGATTTTATTAAAAAATTAATAATTCCAAAACAAAATACAAGAAAAAAGTCTTTAAAAAGAAAAACATTTAGAAAAACTTCAAATTTAAATACTAAATATGATTTTTTAAATAAACATAATAATAATACTTCACCAAAAAATAGTAATTTAACTAAAATTGATAAAACAATTTTTCAAAATTGTTTTTATAATAGGACAAGATTTAAAGAAACAATACTAAAAAGAAAATCAATTGAAATGGTTCCAATATCATCAACATCACTTTCAGCAGAAATGAAAAAAAATAATATATATTTATTTACAGATTCTTTAATAAATAATAAAGAACATACATTATTAAGAACAATAGAAATTAAAACAGTATTCGAATCAAAATTAAATGATGAATTAGAAAAATTAATTTATAGTATTAAAGATTTAAATTTTCCTTTATTTAAAAGAATTTTTGAACAATATTCAGTTTCACCTAATTTACATGATCAAAAAGGAAATACTTTATTAAGTTTAGCAGTTCAATCAAATTGTTTTCAAATTATTAATTTTTTACTTAATATTGGTGCAGATCCAAATATTTGTAATGTAAAATATAATTTTTTTTATTTTTTAAAATATATTTTTAGATGAAAGGAAATACACCTTTACATTATGCTTTAGTATATCATAATTTTGAAATTGCTGATATGTTAATTAAAAGAGGAGCTAATGAAAATTTAAGAAATCATAAAGGATTTAATCCTTGGCAATGTTTAGATAGTACTGTTAGTATTATTTAGTATTATGTTTTAATTCTAATGTGATTTATTTTTATTAAAAGGAATTTTGGAATTTTTGCAAATTAATTGTTTTTGATAAAATGATATATTTATTATTGAAATATATAATTAAATGAATTGTAGATTTGATATAAATAATTAATTTATAAATTTTATGTATTAAATAAGAAAATTGGAATATTTTTGCATTTAAATTTAAAAGACATTTTAAATAATATATAATATATGAATTAAATACTTTATTATAATATAAACGGTTTATTTTTGATTTGAAAATTATAAATAAATAATAAAAATAAAATGTTTTCATATATTTCATCATCTTTAAATAAAATTATAAATTCTGTATTAACATCAGTATTAAAAAATGGAATATACATTCCAAAAATAATAGGAATAATTATGGATGGTAATAGAAGATATTCAAAAAAACATAATTTCAAAACAATACAAGGTCATACTGATGGAATGGAAACATTATTTAATTTTCTTCAATGGAGTATTCAATTTGAAATTAAAGAATTAACAGTTTTTGCATTTAGTGTAGATAATTTTAATAGAAATGAAAAAGAAATAAATGATCTTATAAATCTTTTTAAAGAGAGTTTTTATAAATATATGCAAAGTAAAGAAAGAAATAATACTTTAGGAGTTAAAATATGTATTTATGGTAATTGGAGTTTTTTTGATGAAGAAATGCAAAAAATATTTAAAGATATAGAAGAAAAGACAAAAAATAATACTTTATTAAAATTAAATGTTTGCATTGGTTATAATTTTACTGAAGAATTACATCAAGTTAGAACTTCAATAAATGATAAAGCTGAAAATTTAAAAAATGAATTTGAAAGTAATTTATATGGAGGATATAATTGTAATCCTGATTTATTAATTAGAACTTCAGGAGAAACAAGATTATCAAATTATTTATTATATCAATGTAGATTTTCAATGATAATGTTTTTAGATAAATATTGGCCTGAATTATCTTTTTATGATTTTTGTAAAATTTTACTTAAATATAATTACAATTATACTTCTCATAGAACAAAATTAAAATGTTTAGAAAAAGCAAATAATTTTGATATATTATCAAATAAATATAATTAAACAAATAAAACAAATATTAAAAAAGATAAATCGTAAAAAAAAAATATTATATTAAAAAAATAAATAAAAATAAAATTAAAAAATATTTGATGAAAATATGTATTTGTTGCTTTGGTTTATTTCATCGTCCAAAGCAAAAAGAAACAATAATAATCTCCAAAAAGACAAATAAAAAAAATGTAAAAATAAATATTAATGAAAATATCAATAATTCAAGTTTACAATTTCAAAGAAGAAGAAGATCAATATTCCAAGATATAAATCAAATAAATCAATTAAATCAATTTCCAAATCAAATCTCTCCAAAAAAACCAGAAAATGTTGGAAATAGTCCATGTTTTTCAAAAAATTCTCCAATAAGAAAACGAATAAACGAAACACCAAAATCATTATATGAATTAAAAGATACATTTCGTTGTTTATTTTGTGGAGGAACAAAATGTCCTTGTGAAGATTATAAAACAAATCCAAAAAGTGCAATTGAAGGATTAAATTGTGACATAATAAAAAATGAAATATATGCATCACAAAGACCAAGTAATGTATTAATAGAAAAATATAATTTAGTAAAAAAATTTATTCAAAATAATATTGGTTTAATAGTAAATTTACAAAGACCAGGTGAGCATCCTTATTGTGGACCAAATGCTTTAGATCCTTTATCAGGTTTTTCTTATTCACCTTCAATTTTTACAAGTGAAGGAATTAAAGTTAAGTTATCTGGATGGAAAGATATGGATGTTCCTGATTCTTTGTATTTTATGCTTGATATTATTAAAGAAATTTATGATATGATTAAAGTTAAAAAAAAAAAAGTTCTTGTTCATTGTCATGCTGGAAATGGGAGAACTGGAATTGTTGTTGCTTGTTATTTAATTTATACTTATAATTATGATGCTGAGAATGCTGTTAAAGTTTTGAGAAGTTTTAGAAAAAAATGTATTGAGAAAAATGCTCAGATGAAATATTGTATTAAATTTAAACAATTTATTGTACAGTTAAGAAGAATTTTTACTAGTGAAAAATATGATGTTGATTATTTTATTAAACATCAAAGTGATTTATCTATGGAGGATTCTCATAAAAAAATTTTTATTCCTAAAATAATTTGGATTTGTTTTGATATTTTAAATAATTTAAAAGTTTCTAATACTTTTACTAATAAGAGTATTTATAAAGCTTTAAATGGTTCACTTGAAATAAGTGAAAATGAATATCAAGAATTAATTAATATTGTTGATGAAATTAATGATGGAATTTGGGATTCTTTACAAAATAATAAGAAAATTGTTATTGTTTGTGAATTATTATATTATTGGTTAGAAGGTTGTGTTACTTATTGTATTTCACCAAAAAAAATTAATGAAATTTTTTATTATAATAATTTTAAAATATTAATTGTTGATATAATAAATGGAAATTGTGATCAAAGAATAATAAAATCAATTTCAGAACATATTGAAAATAATTTAAAGAAATTAGAAATGGAAATTATAAAATATATTACGTCATTTTTATGTAAAATATATTCAAATGAAGAAGATAATAATGTAATTGAATTTAAAAGAATGGTTGAAAAAATATCAATTTATTTATTAGGTTTTAATATTGATTTATTACTTTATTTCAAATCAAAATCAGATGAAAATAAGATAGATGAAGAAATTGAAGATGATTATGATTTAGGAATACAAATATCAATTAAAGAATGTATACAATCAATAGAAAATCTTATTTTAATATTTGAATTTTTAAGAATTAAATATACGCATTCAACTAATAAAACATTAAATAATAATTTATTATCTCTAAATAGTAAGGATAATTATTTAAAACATTTAGATTATAAAAAAATGAATGAAACACTTAGAAGTGTAATTACAAGTCAAGATGAATCAAATGACGGTAGTTTTGTAAATCAAAAATTAACATCTTCAAAAGGATTAAATTATGAAAAAAATGATAAAAATAATAGATTGAATTTATCTATATTACAAGGAAAGGAATATAAAAATCAAATTAAAAAGTCATGTTCTCCAATTAAATCTCATTTAATACATTTACAACATGGAAAAAAAATTAAAAACACTATTACACCATTTAGAAATAAATTTTTAGATTTTAAAAAAGTGAGTAATACTATCAATAAATCACCTACTCTTAAACCAAAATCACCTTTTAGTAAAGCACTTAATTTAAATGATTCAAAATTAGTTTTAAAAAATTATAATAATGAAAATATTCCTGTTATTAAAATTAATTATGTTGAAAAAAATGATTAAAGTTGTTAATTTTTTTATATTTTTGTTTATATAAATGATGAGTAATTTTATGGGGAATTTATATTTTAGATAAATTTTGTTGTATAAATATATAAATAATTAATTTATTGTAGTAAAAATAACTTAATTTTTATATTTTTTTTATTAAATGTTTCCAACAAATGGTTTAAAAGTTAAAAAAGAAGAAAATAAAAATTTAAATAAAACTGTTCCTATATTAAGAAAGGGATATAGACCTGAAAATGTTGATGATGATTCAGATGAAGAAATTATTAATAAAAATGAAAAAAATAAAAAAATAAATAATGAAATTGATGAAGATGAAGAAATAAAAAGATTAAAAAATAAATTAAAAGAAATAGAAAATAAAAAAAATCAAATAAAAAACAATAATAATATAAGTGAAATAATAAAAACTTTATCAAAAGAAAAAGAATCTATTAAAGAAATTGAATATGAAGAACAAATAATAAATATAAATGATATAATTCAAAATGAAAAGGAAGAAGAACAAAATTTATTAAAAGAAAAAAATGAAAAAGAAGAAAATAAAACAAAAAAAATTATGAGTAAAAGAGAAAAAGATTTATTAAAAAAATATGTAGAAAACAATTCTTCAGAAGAAGAATCAGAAGAAAATGAAGAAGAAGAAGAAGAAGAATCAGTTCCAATTTTTATTTCTTCAAATTCTAGAAATCAAAAAAAACAAGTTAATAATAATAATAATGAAGATATTGAAAATGAAAATGAAAAAATAATAAAAAGAAAAAAAGAAGATAATATAAATAATTTAATAAAACAAGAAAAAGATAAAAAAACAAATAATAAAGAATCAGAATTAAAAAAAGAAAATAATGATTTATTAAATATTATGCCTGATGATACAGATAATCCAGATGATCAAATTGAATATGAAAATTGGAAAATTAGAGAATTAAATAGAATAAAAAGACAAATGGAAGAAAAAGAAATAAAAAAAAAAGAACAAAAAGAAATAGAAAGAAGAAGAAATTTAACAGATGAACAAAGAAAAGAAGAAAATTTAAAATTAGGTTCAGATAGTACAATTAGGAATTTTAAAAGTAAAATTAAATATTTGCAAAAATATTATCATAAAGGTGCATTTTTTCAAGATGAAGCATATAATAATTCTGAACATATATATAATAGAGATTTTAATTTACCAACTTGGGAAGATTCAATTGATAGAAGTAATCTTCCTGGAATTATGGAAAAAAGAAGAGGAAATTTATTTAAAAAAGGACAAAGTAAATATACACATTTAACTAATGAAGATACTACTGATTTTAATCCTGATTTTAGAATTCCTGATAATATTAATAATAATTTATTAAAAAAAATTGGAGGATATAAAGGAAAAAATAAATTTGATGGAAAATAAATTTATATATTTATTTCAATATTAATTATTATAAAATTTAAATTAAACTAATAATAATAAATATTTTCTTATCATATTTTTCATTAATTTTATTCATTCAAAATTTTATCATTATTATTAGTTTGAATTTGATTGACTGTAATTTTTATAATAACACCATTTACATTTATTAAAAATTAAAACATTTCTTAATCTTTCTTGTTCTATTATATCATTTAATATATTTTTTATTGTTTTTTTCTTTATTATTTTCATTTTTTATTTTTTATTGATTGTTTTTACTCAACTCCAATTATTGTAAAATATATTTCATTAAATTACATATTATAATCTCTATTTAGTATAGAAGTTTTATCTTTATTGTATCACATATAATATTACATTAAATATTTTTGAATTCATTTTCAAATTAATAAGTAAAACAAATTTTTTTTTAACAAATTTAATATTTTATTATAAAAAACAATAATTTATAATTAATTAATAATGGGAAATGAATTAAGTTGTCCTTGTGCTAATGATATAGAGTCTGAAAATCCTAAAGTAAATAAAAAAACTGATATTGATATAATTGAGCAAGTTATGAAAGGAAAATTATCAAGAGAAGAATTATTATATGAATATAGATGTTCAAATGATTTATTAACATCTAAAATTTGTTTAACAAGTACAAAAAATTTAGATGCTTTTTTTTCAAATAGAAATTTATTAATAGTAGAAACAAAACATGAAATTAATTTATATTATCAAAATATTTTCATATGTAATTTTTTAAATATGGATTCATTAGCAACAATAATATTACAATATAAAAAAGAAGAAGATGAAAATTCAACATTAATGAAAAGTATAATGAACAGTAATAGAAGTAAATATAAAACAAATGATTATAATGCAATTTACAAAGTAGAATCAATAAATTTTGTATCTAATGATTTTGAAAAAATAAAAGAACAAATATTAAATGATTTAAATAGTCAATTAAAAAAAGAATATCGTTTTTATGGTATAATTACAGATTTAGAAGAAACTCCTAAATCTGATAATGATACTATGTCAAATAGTTATCTTAAAGTAATAACAATTCAAAATAAAAATCATAAAATTCTTTATAAAAAAAGTAAAATAACTGATAATTTAGATATAAGATATTCTGTTGAAATTATAAATGAAAGATTAAACCAAGAAGTAATTACAAAATTATTAAGTGAACATAAAGATAAAACTTTAAAAAGTGTTATTAGAGAAAATGCGAGAGAAAATAATAAATATCCTTATTATTATTTTTTTATTTTTGAAGGAAATAAAATTACTCCTGAATATGATGAAAGTGAATTTTTAGTTGTTAAAATTGATAAAGATAAATCTACTACTGATTCTTTTTTAAGAGATATTGCAGAAAAAATTAATGGACAAAAATCAGCTATTTTATTAACTGTTATTAATGATGTTAGTGGATTTTTTTTGGTATTTAAAATTGATTATTCTGGAGAAGATTATGATTTGGATGATTAAATATCTTTTAATATGTTTTTTTCCATTCTATATAAAAATATTTTTATTTATTTAATTTAAAGTTATTTTATATTATTTTTTTATAAATATATAATCATATAATAATTTAATTTTTAGTCGTTAAATTAATTATTTGATTGAATTAATTTTGATTATTCTAATAAATGTCTGAGTATAAGTTTATGCAAAATTTAACATTAAATTCAATAATATTAATTATAATATATACTACAAATATATAATTAATGAAATAATTAAATATTGATCAATGTGGGGATACACCATTTATTTTTCTATATGATGGTACTCCTGAATAAGGTCTTTCTTTACCTATATTTATATCAAAATTTATGTGACCTGTACTTCCAATTCTACTAGTATTTTTAAAACTATTTTGTTCTTTTGTATTTCTTAAATATGATGAATAATTTTGAAATAATTTCACTGATGCATTTTTTAATAAAATTGGAATATTATTTCTTTTTTCTTTATTTAATCTAGAATATCTTGTTGTTGGTATCTCAATTTTATTTTCATTATATGAAGAATTTTTATTTCTTGTTGAATTAATTGAAAAATTTTTATCATATATATTTTTTTGAAGAAGAATATTATTATATGAATAAATTGCTTTCTTAATTATATTTTTATAATTATCACTAAAATTACTTGATGCATTATAATTTGAAATTTTACTAACAGGTCTACTATATGAATATATTGGTGATTGTAATTTACTATTATTTTCATTTAAGTTTGAATTATTATTATTAATATTAATATTAATATTATTATTACTATTATTTGAAAGAATATTCTTTGTACTATTATTATAACATAAGCTTTTTGAATGATGTAAATTATGAGGACGTGAATAAATAATATTATCTTTACTAGCTTTTTCTTGATTTTCATAAGATATAATATCATATTTAGATGAATTTGGAATATTATTAATACTTTTACTTTTATTATTATTTAATTCATTTTTTCTTGCAGTTACATAATTCATAATAGGAATAGAATGATAATTAATATCATTAGATTTTAAATTATTATTAATATAAGAACTTTTAGTAGATAAATCCGATTCTCTATTACTAAAAGTACCATTACTATATAAATTCCTTCTTTTTCCTTCCTCAAAATAATTTTGAGGAATTAAATCTTCTCTAACAAAAGTATAATTAATAAAAATCTCTTTATACTTTTCTTTCCCTTTATAAAATAAATACCTTTCATTAGTAGCAGTATCAATTTTATCAACTTTTTCACAATATCTCCTATCAAAATTATCTCCATTTTTAGGTATAAAAGGAGCAATCATTTTCCTCATTTCAATATCATCCCATTTAATCCCATCAAACCATTTATGTCCCATAACTTCAAAAATACCATTATAACCTAATCTCTTAGAAGGTTTCCTAACAATCATTCTATTAATAAAATCACAACTATCAACAGACCATCCAAAAACAAAAGCATCTCTTCTATGAACATGTGCTTGTTTACTAAAAACAGCTTCTTTAATTTCTTTTCTATTTCTCCCAAGATAAGGTCTTTTCCCAGTCATAAATTCATAAGCCATAATACCAATAGCAAAGAAATCAACTGGAAATGAATGATTTTGTGCACAGAGAACTTCTGGTGCCATATATCCTGGAGTTCCACTTGTTTCATTTGAATTGTCTCTTGTTTTACGTGATGCTACACCGAAATCTGTTAATGCGAGATAACCATTTGAATCTAATACTAAATTTTCTGGTTTTATATCTCTATGAATTATATTTTTTGAATGTATGTATTGGAGAGATAATAGGAGACATGATATAAAAAATTTTGTTTCTAATTCTGTAAATTTTTTCCTTAGACATAAATGATATCGTAAGTCTCCTCCTTGGAATAAATCCATTACTAAATATAAGTTGTCTAAATCTTGGAAGGAACATATCATATTTACTAAAAATGGATGATTCAGTTGAGATAAAAAGTCTTTTTCGTTTTTTATACTCTTTTCACTTTTTCTATCTATTATTTTTACTTTTGACATTTCCTTTAATGCATATTTATTTTGAGTTTTTTTGTAACGAACTTTCCATACTTTACCAAATCCACCTTTACCGATTATATATAAAAACTCGAATAGGTTTTTTGTTATTTGGATGTTTGTGTGAGGTTCTTTTTGTGTGTTTAGGTCTTGACCCATTATTAATTATTTTCTTAATTTAATTTTTATGAAAAATATTTATTTTATTTAAGTTTAAAAATAAATATTAATAATAAAAATTATTTTATAAAAAATATATTTGAAATTTAATCTTAAAATATTTAAAATAATAAAATTGTTATTAAAATAAAATAATAGGTTAAAAATATATTTTTTATAAACAATATAAAAAACCTACTTTAATTGTTTTATTGAAGTATAATTTTATTATAAAAGGAAATATAGTAAGTATTTCTAACTATTTTCTTATACTTTCTTTGAATAATAGAAAATAAATAGAAAAGAAATTATGATATAAATTTTCAAATAATTTTTTGTATTTTTTTATTACTCTATAGTATTCATTTATTATAAAATGCAAATATATATTTAATACTTGTGTAATAATTATAAAATAAATTAAATAGTTTAATTAAAAAGAAAAAAAATTTATATTTAATTAAACTATAGGATAATATTAAATTTAAAATTAAAAAATTTTAATATATTTAAAATAAAACAATTAAAACAAATTTAATATTTTTTTCCTTTATAAAAATTTATTATAATATTTAATTTTTATAATACCTTAAATTCATTTTTATTTTTTTACAATAGGAAATTGGACTTGTGGTCTAGGTCTTCCAGTAGAAATAGGTTTTTGTAAAGTACTACCTTGATTAGTATTTCTAGCTCCACTTTTTGATCCAGGTTTATTACTTTGAACAGGAGTTTTATTAGTAATAGGATTTGTTTTTTTTCCTCCAGGTTTAGTATTTTCTTTAACATTACTTTTTTTATTATCAACATTAATTTTTGGTGCTTGATTAATTGCTTCTTCTTTATCATCTTCTTTTTCATCTTCAATTTCATTTTTATCTTCATTTTTATCTTCTATTTCTTTTACATTTTCTTCTATTTTTATATCTTCTTTTTCTTCTTTTTCTTTTTCTTTTTCTTCCTTATTTTCATTTAATTCTATTTTATTTTCTTCTTCAGGTTTATATTCATAATTAACTTCTTTAATAATTCTTTCTGCAATTTCCATTGGTTTATCAGAAGAAAATTTATCTAAATAAGCTCCATTAACAAAACCAATATTTGCATTAATATATTCTAATAATTTTAAACTTTCAGACTCAGTTCTTTGGATTCTATATTTATCTGGATTATTATAAAATAAAACAAAATCAAAATAATGTATTGTACTATGATTTACAAATTCTCTTACAAATGTTGCATATTTTGTATTATAATTTTGTGATTCATAACCACATTGTTCTTCTTCATCAAAACCAACTTCTTTCATTTTTTCATAAAATTGTCTTTTAATATCATCAAAATTAACATAAGGAGGAATTAAAGTTAAACCATAAACAAAATCTTTTTCAATATCCATAAAAGGAAAGAAATAATCAAAAACTTTAAAACAATCACTTGAAGATCTATCCATAACTAATAACCATTTATATCCACGATTTTTTTTTCCTCTAAGTAATTTATCTTTCATAATAATAGTTGGAATTTTACTTTCTGATAAAAGATAATCTAAACCTTTAGGAATAAATCTAGGTTTTAAAGTAGGTCCTTTTAAAGAATTATAACCAACAAAAAAATATTCACAATTATTCTTTTGAGATATTTTATAAATTTGTTCTATTTCATGATAATAATTATTATTTCTATCTTGAATTATTAAATAACCTTTTTCATCACTTAATGAAGTTGTTAATCTAGTTTTAAAATAATCTATTACATATTGTTTTTGATGTCTCCAATTATATTCTTCATCATGAATACTATTATAAATATATGGACAAATTAAAACAGAATTTTCAATTCTAGGTAAAAATTCATTTAATACAATTTCATATGATTCTTTTGAAATTTCATATCCATCTACAACTAAACAAAATATATGTTCTTGATTTGATAAACGAATTAAAGTTCTCTTAAATTTTTTCTCTTCTTCTTGTTGCTCATATTTTTTTTTTCTCATTTGTTCCTCATATTGTTGTTGTATTAAATCATCTTTATCAACAGGTACATTTGAATTTATTTCAGGTTCTTCTAAAACTTCTCTTTGAAGTGGTTCATTCATTAATGATGTTGGTTGTTTTGATGTTGATCTTGTTGTTTGTTTATTTTTTGAAGTTGTAGATATTTCTTCATCATTTATTGACATTGTTCTTGATGGAAGTTCTGATAATCTTCTATTATTTGTTGTATTTGATGATAAAACAAAGTTAAGTGGTCCATTTAAAAACATTTTTATATTATTTTATTAGTTTTATTTAAATAAGATTTTAAAATAATAATATTCTTCAATATCTAAAACATTAAAATAACCAAATTAAAATAAAAAAAAAAAAAATAAAAAAAATTAAAAAATATAAATAAATAAAATAAATCAAAAAAATAAAAATTCCAAAATTGAATTTTACTTTAATTTATTATTTTTAAATTTAATAACAAATAAATTCCCATATAAAAATAATTTTAACGATAAGATTTTTGATATCTTGCTCTAGCACCAGGACCACCATATTTTTTAGGTTCAATTCTTCTATTATCAGCAACTAATAAAGTTTTATCATAATTCATAAAATCTTTTCTAACTTTATCCTTTTCTTCTTCATCAACATATTTTTGATTCCAAGCAACAATTCCTTTTGCAATTGCCATTCTTGCAGCATATAATTGAGCAACTGCACCTCCTCCAGAAACTCTTACTTTAATACGTAAATTTTTAAAATGATCAATTCCTAAAATTAATATTGGTTCAAAAATTTTAATTCTTAATGGTTTTGGTTCAATATTTTGAATTGGTACTCTATTTATTGTTATATTTCCTTTTCCTTCTTGAACTACTGCGTTTGCTATTGCATTTCTTTTTTTACCATGTGTGTATACCATTTTTAATTCTTCGTTTTTTTTTATACGGGTTTTCATGTTCTTTCCCATTTTTTAAATGAAAGTATTATGGATATTAATTAATTTTAAATTTTTTTTTTTTTTTTTTTGTTTAATTAATTAATTATTTTTTATTTTTGTTTTTTTTTTTTTTTTTTTCAGTTTTTTTAGTATTTAGTTTTTTTAAACTTTTTTTTTAAAATGTTTTTTTTTTATTTTTTTTTTCTTTTATTTTGATTTTCTTGGTTTTTTTGTTTATTTTTATAGTTTTTTAATTAGTTTATTATATAATTTCTCTGTTTATATTTTTATTTTTTTTGTAAATATAAATTGAATAATATTGTTTAAAGATTATTGAAATAAATTTGGGAAAATTAAATTAAAATGTCATATTTATCAATTCTTCTTCCTGCATTTCATATAAATTCTTCAAATAAAAATGAATTAATAGAATTATGTTGTAACCAATTTAATTTATCTAAAGATAAATTTGAGTTAATTGATTTTAATGATAATACAAATCATAAGAATTATGTAATAAAATTCAAACAAAGTATTCTTAGTTTAAATTATATGGAAGAATTATTATATCAAAAGGAATGTGTAAAATCAATCTCAGAAAAAACATTTGAATCTCTTAAATTAATGATAGATAAATTAACAGAATTAGAAAATCAAGTTAAATCATTTCATAAAAATGATAATAATGAAGAAATAAAAAAAAATTTAATGGATGATAATTTAAAACTTAGAGAAATGTTAAAAGCAGAAATTGAACATTCTGAAAATTTTAGAGAAAATACAGAAAAAACATTGAATAAAATAAGAGAACAATTTGCAACAATTGTAAAAGAATTAGAAGCAATGAGAAAAAAATCAAATAAACCAAAGCAAATGCCACAAAGAGAAAATACTGTTTATAATAATACAAATTCAATAATTCCTTTAGGGAAAAAAAATAGAAAAAATAGTAATAGTTCAGATAATAAAAATGGAAGAAATAATATTGGAGTTCCAAAACTTAATTTTAAATAATATAAATATTTATATAATTATAAATATTTTTAATTGTTTGATTGTTTATAATTAATGAATAATTGAAATATATTTTTCAATTTGTTTTCAAAAATTTATAAATTTAAATAAAAAAATAAATGGAAAATGAAAGAATGAAATCAAAATTTCCTTTTCCTCCAACATATTATAAAGATTTTGAAACTCCAAAATCAATGAATCCTCCTGATTTAAATATTATTTCAAAGATGAATACTTTTAAAACTTTTGGAATAGAATATAAGACAAAACATATTAATATTTTTTTAAATCCAGTTGAAATAGATAAGTTTAGAGAAGAAGATATTAAAAAATATAATTTGCAAAATATGGAATATTTTCAAAGGCTTAATATTTCTAATATTAATTATATGGGATATAATTCTATTAAATCAAGTTCTATTAATTTTAGTCCTATGAAATTTTTAGAAAATGAAATTAATTTTATTAAAGATAGATATAAAATTTTGTTAGATAATTTATGTAATAATATAGAAAATGCTGAAATGGATGTAAATTTAATTAAATTAAGTTTTCAAAAAATATTTTTTTATATACAAATATTAAAAAAAAAACACATTTTAAATGAAACAATAAAATTCTTTAAAAAAGAAAACGAAAGAAATAAAACAATAGAAAACCAACTTAAAGAAAACATAAAAAACTTCCAACATTTACTAGACCAAAAATTAACAGAATTACGAAAAGACTTAGATGACTAAATAAAAAAAAAAAAACCAAAAAAAAAAAAAAAAAATAATAAATAAAAAAAATAAAAAAAAAACTAAATAAAAAAAAAACTATTTGATTTAATAATAAAATTTAACTTATAAAACAAATCAATAATCTTAATAATAATGTGATTGTTGAATTAACTGAACAATTCTCTGAGGTAAATTTTGTAAAGGCAAACCTAATTTCATTAAAGGATGATTATTAGCATTCATAGGAACTTGTGGTTGAAATAAAATTTGATTTTGTAATTGATTTTGTAAATGCATAGGAAGATTACCAGGAAAATTTCCCATTCCAAGTGAAAGAAAAGGATTACTTTGATGTGGATTAATAGTATACATTTGTTTCATTTGTCTTTGTTTAAGAGTTAAATTTATACTATCAGGATTATGATAAAAACCACCATTTAAATCATTACTTAATATTTTTTTAATATCATTTTCTGCTTTTTTCTTTGTTGATTTATCAATTAAAGTTTTTACATTTTTTCCTTCTTCATCTTCTTTTAATAATTTCTTTTTTTTTAAAGCTACTTTTTCAGCAAGTTTATAATTAATTAATTCAATTGGTACACCATCCATTCCATAAATTGAAATATCAAATGTATCTCTTCCTGCTTTTGCATTTGGAACTCTATCTAATTTTTTTTTGTGTACTTGAAGTACATGTGTGTCTAATGCTGGAGCTGTTGAGAAACGCTTTTTACATGCTATACAATTGAAATGTCTTGCTTTTTGATGTTGATGTAATATTAATTCATTGTTGAATTCTTTGTCACAATAGTAACAAAATGGTTTTAATGTTACTAAATGACGCTTTTTTCTTCCCATTTATTTTAAAATTTTTTTATTTTTTTTTTTATATTATTAATTTTATTATATTTATTATTTATTTTATTATTTTATTTTGGTTTATTTTATTTTATTTTATTTTTGTTATTTATCTTTATTTCTTTTTCTTTTTTTATTTAAATTATCCATTTTTTTTAATTTTTCTTCCATATATTTTCTTCTTTCTTCTTTTTCTTTTTCATTTATTTTTTCTACTTCACCTTCTAATTCTTTTTTCATATCTTTTAATATATTTTTTTTATTTTCTTTCATGAATTCTTTATCAGTTTTTAAATTAACATTTTTACCTTCTTGTTCAATTTTTTCATCTTCTTCAATTTTTTTCTCATAAATACTTCTAATATTAGCAACAAATTTTTTAACCATTTTATTAAACATGGCAAGTAATTGATTAGCTTCAATATCAAATTCTTCTCTAATAGTATCAAAACTTTTATTTTGTAATCCAACTCCAAGTAAAACACCAGCTTGAATATAAGATAAAGAAATAAATAATTGATTATTAAAAAATAATTTAGCTAATGTTGGAATTAAATCAATAATCATTGAATAATTAACCATATTTTTAGAATATTTCTCAAGTCTTTTAAAATCATATTTAGTAATAAAAAGTTCAATTTGTTCTTTTGTCATATTTTTCCTTTCACTAAAATCTCTATCATCATCATCAATTGAAGTTGTAGTTGTTAATTGAGGATCAAGTAAACTTAAAGATAATTTAATAGATAAACTTTTAAAATCAAAAGATAATAAAGAAGTAAATCTATGTTTAAAATCATTTAAAAAAGGTTTAATCCATTTAATACTCTTATTATCAGAATCAATAACATCACTTAAAGTTTTAATATTCCCTTCTCTAATTGGTTTTAACATTATACAAGAATGTTCACCAGTAATATCATTTGAAGCTAAAGCTAAATATAAAGGTTTATATCCATTTTTATTCCAAAAATTAAATAAATTTTTAGTTAATCCAAAAGAAGTACCCAAATAATAAATAAAATTAGGTTTAACATCTTCTAATTTACTTAATAAAGGTTTTAATTTTTTTTTCTTATTATTATCATTTTCATTATCATCTTTCATATCAGAATCATCATCATTAATTTTAACAAACTTTCCCTCATAATATTGACTTAATAATTGTAAAGCACGACTTCCATAACCCATTTTCTGATAATCAGGATGACAAGCAATTCTAACAATACGAATACCAGATAAACGACCAAATTCAGAATCTTGATAATGTTCACTAATAATCCAAGGAATTAAATCACCTGAAGGTTTCATTCCTCTTTTTGAATTTGATAATATTACATCTTTTGATATTCCACCTTCTTCACATACTTGAATTGCACAATAAATATCTGGAAGGGATTTTGAATCTTTATTTATTGTACGACATAATACAAATATTCTATGTGCTGGAGCATCACTTAATAATTGTAAATCATTAGGGGAATTTTTATAATGACTTGATACAAAAAGAGACATTATTTTTTTTAAGAAAGCTTCACTTGCTTTATGATATGAAAATAATGTATCTCTATTAACATAATATAATTCTAATTTTTTAGGATCGACAATTGATTCATCAAAACTTTCAATATTTGTAGCATCTAATAATAATAAATCATTTAACCAACTTTCAATAGGATCATTATCAGCATATCTAATAGCTTGATTTAAAGTAACTTCCTTAAGTAATCTTCCATTAATATTATCTTGATTATTTCTTAAATTATCAATTAATTTAATACTAAGTGATCTTCCAGTACCTTCATAACCTTGAATAGTACTTGCCATAAAAGTTAAACAATCAGGCATAATTCTTTTTACAATATTTAATGGAATTGCAGCAGCTTCATCAATAATAACTAATTCAGCCATTTGAAAAATTAATATATCAGTTGGTGAAATATACCTTATTACTTGTTTATGATTTTTATTAATTGTTATATTTACAATTACTCCTTTAAATTCATTTGTACCTTCTTGAATAACATAATCTTTATGTTCAATGAAATTTAATTGATTTAAACCTTTAATGACAAATTCAAAAAAAGTTTTTAAATTTTCTGGTGATGGTGCTGTTACTATTATATTACTATAACCATAGACAATTGCACTTGAAACTGCTAAACCCATTGAACTTGATTTTCCTCTTCCTCTTCCTGATGTTATACTTATAGTATATTTTGGATTTCTTTCTGATATTGTATCTACCATACACATTATTGACTTTGCTTGATCAATTGTTTTACAAACAGAAATTAATTGACCAATTGGATTTTTATTAATCATAGATTTTTTCAAATCATTTAATTCTTTTTCATTTTTAGTAATAAAAACATTATCTTCATTTTCATTAATTTCCTTCTCTTCTTTTACCATATTTTTCATATGAGATGTAATAGGAAGTAAATTTAATTCATCATCAATAGCAAGACAATTTTTACAAGATGAAAGTGATAAAATAAATCTTTCATTAAATCTAGGTTCAATTTCTTTATTTGCTTCAGTACGATATCTATCATGAACATCCATAGTAATAGTATATAATTGTTTTAAACTTGTCATATTACTCAAAAGAAAAATTATTATTCCTCCTCCTTGAACAGTTTCTATTGTTCTACATAATAAATTAGGAGTTATTGCTTCAAAATCTTGTAAAATTAACATTCCAAATGTACTTCCTAATATTCTTTGAGTATCATGATAATAACAAAATTTTATTTCGGCTGTTGAAATAAATAAATCAAATGCATTTTCATCATTTATTTCAAATACTCCTTTATTCATTTGTTTTTTTATTTTTTTCATTTTTTTTTTTGCATGATTACTAAAACCTAATTCTTTTTTATAACACCATAATATATTTAATTTTTTTCCTGGGTTTAATTTTGTATAAAAATTATGTAAATTTGATATTTGATCTCTTCCTTTATCACCTACTATTATGAACATTGCTCTTTCATTTTTATTTATTGAATTTTCTAATAAAATTTTTATCTTATCATCAATTTTCTTTCTTATCATTTAATAAAGATAAATGATAATTTTTAAAAAAAATTATAAAAAATATTATTAAGAAATAGAAATGGAAAATAAAATTTCTAGTGAAAATAATGAAATTGATTATTCTTTTTATGAAAAATTAGTTGTAATAGGAGATAAAAAAGTTGGAAAAACATCATTGATTGAAAATTTATTTTCAATTAAGAATTTAAACATTGATAAGGAAACTAGTAAAAATAAAAAACTTTTAATTATTGTATAGTTTTTAATGAATTTCCAATTTTAATGAAGTTAAATGAAACAAATACAAAAAAATTACAAATTATTGAAGTTAATACAATGCAATTAGATTTATTATCTTCACTTTCTTATTTATGTCAATGTATTATAATGATATTTGATAAAACTAAATATCATTCTTTTTCAATAATAAAAAAAATAATTTCTTATTTAAATATAAGATATTCTATTGATGAAAATGAAACTAATAATATAATTTTAGTAAGTTCATTTAATGATATTGAAAAAAATGAAGTTGATGAAAGTGAAATTAATGAAATAATAAATTATAATTTTTCAAGAGCAAGTTCAATGGGTAGTAAAAAAGATCAAAATATTTATATAAATCCACCAATAAAATATATTCCAATATCAAATATAACAAAAAATAATATTTTAAAATTACAGAATTTAATAATGGAAATATATAATAATAAAATTTATTTATCATCACCAATTCCTCTTTTTTCAAAAAATAATGGAAATATAAAAATTGAAATAAAAAGAGATAATAGATCTCCAAAAAGATTAATAAAACCAATAAATGATGATTCAAAAGAAGAAGTATATAATGACTTTAAAATAATATTATTAGGTGATACAACAGTTGGTAAAACTGCATTTTTTAGAAGATTTTTCTTAAATGAATTTACAGATACATTCACTAGTACATTTGGAATAAGTGAATTGAGTAAATGTGTTAAAATAGGTAATAAAGTTTATAAAATTCAAATGTGGGATACAGCAGGTCAAGAAAGATTTAAATCAATACCTCAGAAATATTATGAGAAAGCAGATGGTATTATTTTAATGTATGATATTACTAATTCTGTAAGTTTTGATAATATAATTAATTGGACTAGAGATATTAGAAAAACTGCAAGTGATAATTTAATTATTTATTTAATTGGAAATAAAGTTGATTTAATTGAGGAGAGGAAAATTAATATTGATAGAGGAAGAAAAATTGCTATTGATGAAAGAATGAAGTTTATTGAAGTTAGTTGTAAATGGAATTTAAATGTAAGTGATATTGTCTATTGTTTAGTTTATGATATGTATTTAATAGGAAAAGAAGATGAAGAAATGTATTTAAATTTGGATGACAAAAAAACTAATTCTAATAAATCTTGTTGTAAGTAAAAATTTTAATATTTCTATATTTAAAGTACTAAATTATAAAATTAATTTATAATTCATTAATTAATATAAACTATTTTACTTTAATTGATTAAATTTATTTTTTATAAAAAATCATTTTTTTAAAAAATTTTATAATTATATTTTTTCAAAAAAAATTCCTTAAGAAATGTCTAATAAAGATAATAAAGATAATAATAATTTTGATTATGAAATTATTTTCAATAAATATTTAATAGAAAATAAAATAGGAAAAGGTTCCTTTGGAACAGTATATACAGCAATTAATCAAGAAACAAATGAAAGAGTAGCAGTAAAAACAGAAATAAACAACAATAAAGTTCAAGTTGGATTACTTGAATCAGAATCTCTTAGAATGAATACATTAAAAGGATATTTAGGAATACCAAAAGTATATCAATTTGGTAAAGTAAAAGGATTTAACATTTTAATAATGGAACTATTAGGTAAAAGTTTAGGTGAAATTTTTCAAAGTCAAAATAAAAAATTTTCATTAAAAACAATATGTGTTCTCGGAGTTGATATGATAAAATTAATAGAACACGTTCACGAAAAACAATATTTACATCGTGATATTAAACCAGATAATTTTGTAATGGGAAGAGATAAATATAAAGATGTATTATATTTAATAGATTTTGGTTTAGCAAAAAGATATATTAATTCATATGGTCAACATATTCCATTTAAAAGTGGAAAAAGTATGACTGGAACTGCAAGATATTGTTCAATTTATACTCATCAAGGAATTGAACAAAGTAGAAGAGATGATTTAGAAAGTATTGGTTATGTTTTATTATATTTTTTAAGAGGAAATTTACCTTGGCAAGGTATTAAAGTTAAAAATAATGAAAAACATTATGAAAAAATAGGTAATATTAAACAAATGACTTCTGTTGATGAATTATGTGATGGTTTTCCTGAACAATTTAAAAATTATTTTAATTATGTTAAACAATTAGAATTTGATAATGATCCTAATTATAATTTTTTAATTGAATTATTTGAAGGTGTACTTAGAAAATGCTGTAATGTAAGATATATTGCACCAATGCATCAAGGTAGACACTCAATGTTTGATTGGAATAATGATATTAATCAAAATAAACCAATTTCTCAAAGATTAAAAAGTAAAAATAGTTTAAAAAATAATTTCAAAGAAAAAAGAAGATATACTTTTAAAAATCATAATGAAAGTAATGTTTCAGATCATTCAAATGGAGAAAATGTTATTTTTGATAGAAGAAAAAATACAAATGATAGTTCATTTTATAATAGAAAAGAAACTAAAGATGATACAAAGAATGTGACATCAGGTGATGAAAATGGAAATTATTCTAAAAAAAAGAAAAATGAAAAAGTTCATTGTAAATGTTCAGTGTTTTAAACAATTAAATTTAAATGTTAAAATGAATTATTTTTTATATACATTTTATAGAGCTTATACATAAATGTATATAAAAAAGTCTTTAATAATAAAAATAATATAAATACAAATAATAAACTAAAACTCCACAAAAAAAAAAAGGAAAAAAAAAACAAAAAAAAAAATTTTATAGAATTAAATAAATGAAATTCTGATTTAAATAAAAAAAAATAAATAAAAATTAATATTTTTTAACTAGCATCTAATCCTAATTCCTTAGCTTCTTCTTGAGTTAATTGACATTCAATAGTAAATTCTTTATTAACTTCTTCAGGAGTTTTTCCTTTCATAAAAGCAGCAATTTTAGCACAAGCTAAATCATGTAAATGATCTAATTCAAGAATAACTCCAGCATTAATTAAATGAAAAGCATTTTCATAACTTAAACCATCAATAAATTCAAAATCCCATTTATCAACATCTTTACTTAAATCATTTCCTGAAAGTGTTTCTGGAATTGGTTTTGGTTCTGAGTCTTTGTAATGTTCAAGATATTGAACTACATATTCTAATGGTTCTCCTTTTATGTCTTCAAGTTCTATTTCTGTTTTACCATTGTCGATTTGAGTTTGAAGAAATTTTGATTTTGCACATGCTTCTTTTGATATTTTACTTTCTTGATTATCATTGCTTTTTAATGTTATTGACATTTATATATTTTTATTTTTTTTATTTTTTTTTTTTTATTTTAGTTTTTTTTTTTTTTGGTTTTTTTAAATTATAAATAAATTTTATATTTATTTTTTTTTATGGATTGTGGGATTGTATTCTTTTTTTTTTTGTTAATAGAAATAAATATGTTAATTTTTGGTTTTATATTAGTTTTTGCTACAGCAATTACTATTACGATTTTCATTATTTATTTTTTTCAAATCTTTAATTGATGTTATATTATTTTCTTTTAAATTTGACTCAATAACACATTTAATTATTCTTGCCATAACTTCATTTATATTCATATTTATTTTACAAGAAATTTCACAAAATTGTATATTTAATTCCTTTGCTAATTCTTCTGCCTGAGATTTTGATATAACTCTATCAGGTAAATCAATTTTATTTCCAATTAAAAATAATGATGAATTATCACCTTTTTCTCCTATTTTTGAATTTTCATGAATATCTTTTACCCAATTTCTTACATTTGTAAAAGTTTCTTCTTTTGTAACATCATATAATAATAAAATACCATCTGCATTTTGATAATATTTTTTAGGTAAAGCTCTAAATTTTTCTTGTCCTGCAGTATCCCAAAGAGATAATTTATATGTTGTATTATAAATTTTTATTATTTTATTTTCATCATTAATTCCTATTGTTGAAAGAAAAGCTTCAGTAAATGTATTTTTAGAATATCTTTGAAAAAATGCACTTTTGCCTACTTGTGAATCACCTAATAAAAATAGTCTAATTGTATTTTTTGTGTGTATTTGTGAAATAATTAATTTATGATTTGTTATACATTCTGAAATATAATTAATTGGAGGGTCATCATTTTTATCTACTGCTGAATGTATTTTTTCAAGTAAATTTGAATAATTTTGTTCATTTTTTAATGATAAATTTATATGTTGAAATGAAGTATATCTACTTATAAATTCATTTATTTCATTATTTGTAATTTCTTTTGAATCAATATCACTTTTATTAAAAACTAATATATTTGTTAAAATTTTTATTTCTTCTGGTTTAAGCATTGATATTAATTCTTTTATAATATTAAAACTATTTGAATCTGAATAATCAATCATATAAAGAGCACATTGACAATCAAATAAAAATGTTTTATAAATAGAGACTTCTTCTTCTGTTATATTATCAATTTGAATTTCAAATAAATCTGAATATAAAGTTTTATTGTTTGGAATTTTTGTACTTAAACGACTTGTTACTATTTCTAATCAAATATATAATTGTTAATATTTTACTTTTTTCTGATGGTTTATACTCTTCTTCAAATTTATTTCTTTCCATTTTTGTTATTAAACAACTTTTTCCTACATTTTTAATTCCAAATATAAGTATTTTTTTATATGAAACAAATTCATAGTTATTCATTTTTTTTTTTTTATATATATTCAAATTTTTATTTTGTTATAATTATTAATTATTTTTTCAATTATAAATATAATATTTGTTAATTGTTTTAAAATATATTATAATTTATTTTTTATTTAATTAATCATCAGTTAAATTTATAATTGTTGGAGGAGTATCATTTAAATTAATCACTTCTTCTAAATAATCAGAATCACTATTTTTTCTATGTTTTCTTTTATTTTTTGAATTTTTTTTATTTTTTTTATTTTCATCATCTGATAATTCAATAATATTTAAATCTATTACTTCAGGATTATCAATTAAATATTTTTTTCCTAAAATTTCATTATCAATTTTTATAATTTCTTCTTTTTTATATGGACATAAATTAATATGTTTTTCACATAATTCTTTTAAAAATCCTGTCCATTGACAACCTAATTTTCTATTTATACAATAACATATTAATTTTGTTTTTAATATTTCATCCATTACTTTTGCTTTAAATAAACTTTGAGTTACTATTTTAATATTGTGTTCTGGACATATCTTTATTTTTTTTTGACATTCATCACATAAATAATGACCACATTCAAGTAAATATTGATTAAATTTTAAATATTTACAATTCACACATAAAAAACTTTTAGCCATTGCTTGGCTCTCTGGACAAATATTTCCAATATTTGTTTTAAAATCCATTTTTTTGTAATATACTTTTGAACAATAAAATTATTGGACAATTTTTAAAGAATTTTTAAATATTTTTATAAAAAATTTTATAGAGATTAGATTTTAAAATAAATAATTAATTAATGTGTTTATAAAAATACAATATTATTTTTATCCATTATTTATATTATATTTAAAAAAATATTAGAAATATTAATATATATAATAATCAAAAATAAAAAAATTTATTTTGAACAATTATATAATTATATTTTTATATTAAGGTAAATATTTAATAAAAAAATAAAAAAAAAAAAGAAATTATTTTCTTCATAATTTATAACAAATATATATAATATACATATCATTTTTATTATAATTTTATTTTTACAAATAAATATAATAATTAAAAATTTGAAAGAAATATCAAAGCGGTCTCATAGCTCAGCTGGTTAGAGCGTCGTGCTAATAACGCGAAGGTCGAGGGTTCAATCCCCTCTGGGACCACGGGGCGATATTTTTTAAAAAACTTTTTATTTTTAAATAATTCATTATTAAAAAATTATTTTTTGATGAGAATTCATTCAATCAATTAATTATTTATGTATTATATTTATGAAATTTTAATTATTAATGATTATAAGAATATAATTTTGGGAAATATTATTAATAGTTTAAATTAGTTTACCGTTATTTAACTTTAATGATAATTTATTTAAAGTTATTTAATATTATGAAATATAATATTTTTTCATATAAATCAATATGTATTTCAGAGAAAATTATATTAACATATTATAAATATAATAATAAAAATAAATTTATTTTTTTAATATATTCTATTAAAATAAAAATTTATTTTTAATATTTCATTTTATTCAAAATTTAAACATTATCACTTTATGAAGGATAATTTATTATTTAAATTATTAATCTTTTATAAATATTTTAATATTATTTTAATGATAAATTATGGGTATTTATAAATCAATTAAATAATATTTAATCATAAGTTATAGAATTATAAGAATAATGCATAAAAAATTGATAAAAAAAACAATTTTAATACAATAAAGAAACTAAATGAAAATTATAAATCAAATTAAATTATTTTAAATTACTGTTATTTCAATAATAATATAAAAAAAAATTATTTTAATTTCAAAATTTAATTATTAATAAATGTAACTTTAATTTAAAATAAAAAACAAAATGGCAGATGATGATTATACAACAGGAGCAATTGAGCCAGAATGGAGTAAAAGATTTAACGCATCAGATTTAAAGGAAAAAGTAAAAACAATACTTGATGGTAAATTAAAAGACTTTAATTACAATCCACAAGATTTTGGAGGAAATGCTCAATTTTCAAATGGTCTTGCAGCAGAAGTTAGAAATATAATTCAAAAAGGTGGAACAATGAAAAGATATAAATTAAATGTTCAAATTTTCTTAGGAGAAAAAAGAAATCAAAGAGTAACAATTGTTGGAAAAGCTTGGTGGGATGATTATGTTGACAATTATATTTCTTATACATATCAAGGTGAATATTTTTATTGCACTTGTATTGTTTGGGGATTCTATACTGATTAAAAAATATTTTTATTTCTAAAAAATATAATTTAAAAAAAAATAAAAAAAAATTTTTTTCTCCCTTTTAATTTTTATATTTTATATAAATTAAATATGAGTTTATTCTATTTCTTTCTTGGAATATTTATCTTATCTTATAAAAAAATTATTAATTTATCTTGTATTAATGCTACTTCAAATCCAAGTAAAGAAATAGATTGTACGAATTATAATACAGATTTAAAAACTTGTTGTTTTGCTCAATTAAAATTTTCAAATAATACAATTAAAAATAAATGTATTGAAATTGAAAAAAATCATACTTTTGCATTAGGATTTTTAGATTATATTACTTATGAAAATGAAAATAATGTTCAAGTTAGTTTTTCTTGTGATATAAGTCATACTACTTGTGGTACTAATAATCCTAGTGAATTATTTCAATGTAGAGAACATAGTTCTCTTCATTATACATGTTGTATGATTGATATTGATGGAGATACTGATTGTATTTTAGCTGATACAAAATTTAATAGTTCTACTGAGACTTTTAGTCTTTTTAATGTTGCAACTATTACTTGTAATCAATCTATTTGTAAATGTAAATTTGATATTTTATTTTTATTATTATGGCTATTTTATTTTTAAGTTTATTTTATCCTTATTTTTATTTCATTTGAGATTATATAGAACTTTATTTTAATTTTATTTTTTCCTATTTTATTGTTGTTAATTATTATTCTTGATTTAAAACTTTTAATATTTATGTTTTAATTTTATATAAAAAAATTTGTTTTAATTTGTTTTTTTTTTATTTAAAAAACTTCTTTTATGTCAGAAATCCACAATAAAAATACAATAGATTATAAAGATTTATCAAAAAAATTATTTATAGAACAAAATAAAATCCGTAAAGATCCCCAATCATATATTCCAAAATTAGAATCATATTTATCAAAATTCCAAGAAAACATATTATATTTAATAAATGAAAATCCATTAAAAACATTTGAAGGAAAATTAGCAATAGAAGAAGCAATAATATTTTTAAAATCTCAAAAACCAATAAATGAATTAGAATATAATGAAGAACTTTCATTAGCAGCAGAAGATCATATAAATGATATAGGAAAAAAAGGATTAACATCACATGAAGGAAGTAATGGAAAAGATTTACCAGAAAGAATAGAAAAATATATTGAATGGGAAGATTTAATTGCAGAAAGTTTAGATTTTGGTTTTTTTAATCCTGAAAATATCATTTTAAATTTATTAATTGATGATGGAGTTAAAGAAAGATATCAAAGAGAAAATTTATTTAATGAAGAATTTAATTATTGTGGAATTGCTTGTGGAAAACATAGAGATTTAAATATAAGTTGTGTTTTTATTTATGCAAAAAAATTAAGGAAATTAGGAGAAAAATGTAATGATGGAATTAATTATATTCATGATTATATTGATAAGACTTTAAATAGAAAGGAAGTTAATAATATTTATCAAGAAAATGATTTGGATGCTCCTGATGATACTGTTAATGTTAAAGTTGTTAAAGAAGTTAAAAAAGTTGATGGGAAAGATAAAAAGATTCTAAAAAAAATATATTTACTAAATGATACAAGTTATCATGTTGTTGAAATTGAAGAAAATTAATTAATTGTTTTATTTTATATAAATAATTTTTTTTTTGTAAATAGTATTTTTTGAGGAAAAATATACTTTAAAATTAAATAAAATTATATATAATTATAATTTTTATTTTTTAATTGATAAATTATCATTTTGCTTTTGAACTTTTAAATTTTCAAAATTTTCTTTTGAATTAACTTTTTTATTATCAACAACATATTTTTCAGAATTAAATTTATCATTTAACCCAGCTTGAATATATCCTGCCCATAAACCAAAATAATGAAAAGTAATAGAACCTACAATTGATAAATTAATTTCTCCAAATAAATTTGAAGGTTGATTTACATAAATATATTGATTTGCTGCATTTAATAATTCTGTATTTATTTGATTTGACGTATTTCCTAGAATAAAAAGTGTATTTCCATTAAAATTTGTTTTTTCAATTGGTGTTGATTTTTCTTTTGTTTCTTTAAAATTTATATTTACACAACATATATTTATTGAATTTTTTTTACAATATTCTATTATTAAATCTGTTGATTCAAAAAATTGGAATTTCATTTTTTTTACTGTGCCATGATTTCCAAAAAACTTTTTTAATATTTTTTTATCTTTTCCTAAAATTAATATTTCTTTACAATTAAATGCAGAAGCACTTCTTATTAAAGTACCTGAATTACTTTTTCCATATTCAGAAGTAATTAATAAATAAAAATCATATTTTTCTTGATTCTCATTTAATTCCATTGTTAATTAAATTCATTATTAAAATAATTATTAATTTAAAAAAAATCATTTTAAATATGAAAATTTTTATCAAGAAATGATTGAATTATTTTAAATTTTTATTCTTATAAATAAAAAAATAAATACTTTAAATAAAAAAATTTATTTTATATCTAAGTATTTATTTACACTATCATTAAAAGATAAAAATAATATTTTCTAATATTTTTTCTTAATATTTTTTTTATCAATAGAAGAATTATCATTTGAATTAGGATTTTCAGATGCTAATGAAATTTTAACAATACTAGAATTTTTTAAATCAATTAAATTATTATTTCTATATGATTCAGGTGATTTATTTACATCTTTTAAATTTTCAACATTTAAAAATTGCCCACTTTGTGAAAAATTTTTTTTTAAAATTTGAAAAGGATTTTGAATTTTTATAATTTCATTTCCCATATCAGAAATAGTTTTAATATGTCTTATTTTTTGGCTAATAATACTACTATTATTTAAATAATTTTTTGAAGAAGAAGAATTTAAAATTTTTGAATTATCATATTCTAAATATTTTTTATTATTTTTTTTTTTATTTGATTCACAAAATGAATTTGAAATAACTTTTGTTTCATTATTATTAATAGCTTTAACTGAACTTGATCTTTCTTTTCTTCTTAAAAAAGGTTCAATAAGATTTCCTTTTTTTGAAAGATTTAAATAACTTTCAGAATCTAAATCAAATTTAACCATTGTATTTTTTTTATTTAATTTTTTTTCACTACTACCATATGATGTGATTATATATTCTTTTTGATTTATTAAATTACTTTTTTTCTTATTATTCAAAATACAATTTGGAGAATTACAATTTGGTCTTATTTTAGTAATACTTGATGTTGCTATTTTATTATTTATATTTTTTGAATTAACTTGTTTTTTTTTATTTTTCTCTTTTTTATTTATTGATTCTGTTTTTTTAAATATTATTTTCTTACATTCTATTTTTTGAACTTTAGGAGAAAAATTTGTTGAAAACATTGTTGAATTAAGTTCACTTAATAATGTAGTGTCTTTAGCTGTCCTAAACTGAGTTGAATTTGTCATGAAATCATTACTTGAATTTAAATCTTGTTTAATAGGTGAATTTAAATGTTTTTTAATATTTTTGGTTTTTGGATTCTTTTCTGTTAGAAGTATTAATTTCTTTAATGATTTGTTTGTTAATTTTTCAATTGAGTCATATTTACTTTTTAATATTAATATTTCTAAATTTTGTTTCATTATTATCGATATAAATTTATCTATAATAATATCTTTTATTTCGTTTTGTATTGCTTTCATTATTGATGAATAATTACTTTTAGTTTTATCATTCCTCACTATCATAAAAATGATAAATTATTTTTTTAAGTATAATAATAATTTAATGAATAAAAAAATTATTTTTATTTGTATTTAAAAAAGAGTCAAAATATTATTATTTTTTATTTGATGATTTTAAAAATTATATAAGCTCAGTTTTTGAATTAATTTTCTAAATCCTTTTAATAATATTATAAAAATATTCATATTTATAGATAATAAAACAATTCAAAAAATATAAAAAATAATATTAATAATTAAACAAATATTAAAAATGAATTATTCAATATTATTATTTTTATTTTTGAATTACAAATTTTCAAAGAAAATGAACATTAAATTCAAATTGAATATTTTATGTTTTTGTTGGTTATCAATTATCTTTATATATACATCATTTAAATAATTTTTAATGTTTTTTATTAAAATGTTGAAAGTTTTGAATATAATATTAATATAAAATTTTTATTTTTTTCCTTTTTAGGATTAAGATGAATCTTTCAAATTCAAATTAAAGATAAAATTAAAGCTAAATTATTTTTTCTTTAATTTTGAATTGATAAATTTGAACTTTAAAATGATAATTTTAAATAATTAAATAATATAGCATCAATTAATAGTAAAATAACTATATATATTGTTTATAATCTATATAAGATTATTTGATAATTTTTAATTTATATTTTATATTCCAATAGTTTTTTTAATAGCATTCATTTAATGGAATTAAATATTTTTTTATATTATTTTTTAGTCATTCTATATATTATTAAAGTATTAATTATTTTATTTATTTTAGGAAATCAAACTTTTATTAAAACAAAAAATATAAGAAAAAACATTTTATTAAACTCATATTTGTATTATATTTATATTAATACATATAATATTTTATATATATTTATAAAATTATAATAATTTTGATATATTTAAATATATAATTAATTTTTCAAAATTATTCAATGATAATTTCAAAAGAATAATAATTTTTAGTTATTTTGATAATAATTTAATGGGAATACAAGGTTCATGCTGTAGATGTATAATTAAAATATATAACAAAATAAAACATAGCACAAATAAAAAAGAATGGAGAAATAAAACTAGAAAGCGTTATCAATAAAACAAATGCAAAAAAAAATGATAATGAAATATTAACAATGGAGAATGTAAATATAGGAGAAAATAAACAAAGTAATATAGTAGTATCAAAAGGTAATACATCAACAGTAGAAAAAAAAAGAGTAGAAATAAGAACAATAAATATGGAAAAGCAAATAAAAGCTAATAATAGTGGAGAATTTATATTAAATCATTTATACAAACATAAAAAATCAATTAATCAAATAAAAAAAGAAGCTTCAAAAAATATAGAAGAGACACAATCAGTAAATAATAAAGATAATACTGATATAAATATAGGAGAAGAAGATTTAATAAATATGATGAATCATATAATGACTCAAAGTGAAGAAGAATCAATTAGAAAATCATTAAGTAAACATTTTGTTTTTAAAGATATTACACCAGATGTTTTAAATTTAGTAATGAATGAATTAATTTATTGTCCTTTTTCAAAAGATACAATTGTTTATGAAGAAGGAGATGAAGGAAATTTTTTTTATATAATTGCTTCAGGTAGTGTAGAAGCAATTGAAAAAGGAAAATTTAAAAGAAAATATAGTCAATGGGAATGTTTTGGAGAATTAAGTTTAATTACACAAAATAAAAGAGAAGAGACTATTAAATGTCTTGAAGATGTTGCAGTTTTTACAATTGATGGTGTTTCATTTAGAGATATTCAAATGAGAATTAATGAAAAAATATTAAAGGAAAGATTTAATTTTTTAAATACTATTGCAATATTTGAATCACTTGATAATATTAGTAAATATAATGTTGCTCAGAAAATTAAATTAAAAGAATTTGATGAAAATACACAAATTATTCATAGAGGTGATGTTGGTGATACTTTATATATTATTAAAGATGGAATGGTTTCTTGTAGAATTGGTATTAAAGAAGTTAGGAAATTAGGTAATAATGATTATTTTGGTCAAAATGCAATTTTAATTGATGTTAAAAGAGGATTAGATATTTATTCTATTCAAAAAACTTTATGTTATGAATTATCAAGAAATGATTTAAAAGATGCTTTAGGAAAAGATTATGTAGATGTTATTTTATTTTGTTTTTTTAAAAGTTGTGTTGAAAAAAGTGATTATTTAAAAATAATATTTAATGAATCAAAAATGCAAGAATTATTTAAATCATTTACAATAAAAATATATTCAAAAGATGAAAAAATATATCAACCAACAAATCCAGATAAATTAAAATCAAATAATAAGAAAATGATAGCAGTAGTTGATGGTTCATTATATAAAGAAAATAATGATGAATTAGTAGCAGAAAAAGGGAAAATAATAGGAGAAGAAATATTTAAAGATTATAATAATACTTTACCAGATGATCTAATTGCACATCCTGATTGTATTTCATTAGAAGCTCCAATATTAGTTTTATCAAAAGTAATGAAAATTGATTTAAATCAAGAAAAACCTTTAAATTTATTAAATAGAATAGGAAAATTAAAAAAATTATCTTTATTTAAAAATCTCTCAGAAAAAACTTTAGAATTAATAGCATCTAAATTAACAAAAATTAAATATGAAGAAAATCAAATAATTGTAACAGAAGATACAATAGGTGATACATTATATTTAATTTCAAAAGGTAGAGTTAGAATAACAAAAAATGGTGTTTATATAAGAGATTTAGAAAATGGAAATTGTTTTGGTGAAAATGTTCTTTTATTAAATGGAGTTAAAAGAACTGCAACAGTCACTGCAATTGATAAAGTAGTATGTTATGTTTTATCAAAAAGTGATTTTGATATTATATTAGATGATAAAAATATGAAAGAACATTTATTAAAAAAATTTGCTTTACAAGATACTTCAATTACACTTCATGACTTACAATATATTAAATTTTTAGGAAGAGGAAAATTTGGTTCAGTTTCTTTAGTTCATAATCATAAAAATATATATGCAATAAAAGCAATATCAAGAAAAAGTGTAGAAAGACAAAAAATATTAGCAAAATATTTTGTAAATGAAAGAAGAGTAATGTTAACATTAGATCATCCATTTATAATAAAAATGGTAAAAAGTATGAAAAACAATATATTTTGTTTTTTATTAATAGAATATGTTCAAGGTAAAAATTTAGATGAATATTTATCATCTCGAACAGTAAAAAGAAACATATATGAAACTCAATTTTATATAGGTTCAATGTTACTTATGTTAGAATATTTACAAAAAAAATTTATAGCACATAGAGATATAAAGCCAGCAAATATAATGATAGATACAAATGGTTATTTAAAAATGATAGATTTTGGTACTGCAAAAGTTTTAACTGATTATACTTCAACTGTTATTGGAACTCCACATTATATTGCACCTGAAATATTACAAGGTAAAGGTTATTCATTATCATGTGATTTTTGGTCTGTTGGTATTTGTATGTATGAAATTTTTTATGGTTCTTATCCTTTTGGAAATTTTGCTAATGAAGTTATTGAAATTTATAAAGAAGTTTTACATAAAGAATGTTTTTTCCCTTCTGATAATCCTAAATTTAGTAATGTTAATCAATTTATTAAAGATTTATTAACTAAGAAAGTTAATCTTAGAATTTGTAATGTTAGTACTTTAAAAGGAAGACATTTTTTTTCAGATTTTGATTTTGAAAAATTAAAAGATTTTAAATTAAAACCTCCTTATTTACCTTCAATAAGTGATTTAAGTGCATATTTAAATGAAAGTAATCCTTATGAAGATATGGTTGCTCAAGATAATTTTGTTGGAAGTAGTAAAAAAGATAATGATGATTATATTCCTCCTGGATATAATAGACATTGGGCTGATGAATTTTAGTTTTGTATTTTTTAGGTATCAAAATTTAAATTTTAAATTCAGAAAGTTTGTAATTTCAATAAAAGTTATTTTGTATTATATTAATTTTAAAATTTTGTATATTGTTAAATAAAGTTTTTTTGATTTTATTAAATATTTTGAATTTTTTTTTTTAAATAAAAATTAATTTTATTTTTCTATGAATTTATAATTTATTAGTTTAGTTATATCAATTTTAAAGATTAATTTTATTAATAAAAATATATTATATATATATAAATATATATAAAATATAAATACCGTTAATTAATTTTTTATATTTTATTTAATTTTAAAAAATATTAATTTTTTTATGTTCTCACACATATTTTTTTTAATAAATTGAATATAAGTCTTTATGTTTTATAGGATATTTATTTATAATTCATGTCTTCTTTTTTCAATTTGATTATTTAAATAAAAAAAATAATATTTAAATTAATATTTAATGTCATATTATATCCTTTGAATAAAATGATAAAAATCATATTCTAATTAGTATATAATTACTTAGAAAATTAATCACTAATCTTTAATTAATTCAAAAAAAATAAATTTTATAAAAAAAAAAGTTGAATTTTGGTAATTTTGACTTTTTAATTAAAAAAAAAATTGATTTATTTATAAAATATAAAAATAAATATTTTGAACATTATTACATAGCCTAAATCGTTAAAATAAAAGGAAAATAATATATAAGACAAAAAAATAAAAATGTTGTAATACAACTGTATTTGTTAAATAAATAAAATAATTGTTTAAAAGTATAAATAATGAAATCAAAAATTAAAATATATATAAAAAAATGTCAGCTGAAGAACCAACACAACCAACTGTTCCAGCAACAGAAGAAGCAAAAACTGAAGAGGTAAAGGCAGAAGAACCCCAAACCAGAAGAACCAAAACCAGAAGAGCCAAAACCAGAAGAACCAAAACCAGAAGAACCAAAACCAGAAGAACCAAAACCAGAACCACCAAAAGAAGAACCTAAACCAGAACCACCAAAAGAAGAACCTAAACCAGAACCAC